>JAULCD010094345.1:0-11614 GCA_032361085.1 Calliostoma canaliculatum
TGCGGGTTTACAGACGTCGAAATGAAAGATATGCTCGACAGTGTGTTTGTGAGGTCGACAGACACGGCGGCAGAAGTCTAATGATGTGGGCAGGCATATCTGTGAATGACAGAACAGAGCTGGTGCATGTCCAAGGAAATTTAAACGATGTGCGCTACCGTGATAAAATCCTTGAACGCCATGTTATTCCCGCAATTGATGCTAGAATTAAAAAAATTCAGCATGACAACGCAAGGCCGCATACAGCACACATTTCAACATATTTCCTTCCCAACAACATTACTTTACTTCCATGGCCTTCAAAAGCCCCTGATCTTAACCCAATTAAACATTTGTGGGACCAATTGGATAAACGTGTACGACCACAGACACGTCAACAGCTAGTCGATGCATTGCAGGATTAGTGAAAACAATTCCACAACGGCGGATCCGACGTCTTATACAGTCTATGCCCAGGCAATGCAAAGCAGTGATTGATGCTCGTGGTGGTCACACCAGATACTGACTTTGTTACAGTGCTATCAAAAACAGAGACTCTCAATACCACTTTGAATGACTAAGGTTTTTAATACACATGTCTTAATACCTGTGTTAATTTGTATTTCTCTTTTATCATTACTTTTGGTGTAATTTAAGTTAATAAAAAATCTCTGATAACACTGAATTTTCACCTTTGCGTTTCTTTATGGGGCAAGTGTATGAACCTGCTTATTGGCTTCCTTGTACCATAATATCAGTCTCTGAATCATAATATTAATTTTGGGTAAAAAGTGCCCAATCACAGACACCGTTAGTCAGAGATATAACTGGATAGGCAATAGGCCTATACATGTTTGTCACTTACTGTCTTGCTGCCTGCATGAATATTCTACAATGCTTCTGAACCTCGCTTCTGCTTGTTGTACAGTGCCGTGCAGGTCAGACCAAAGCAGTAACATTTGCATCAAATACATCATTCCGACTTTCATCCACACTTGAGTCAGCTGTTTGCAACTCTTTGCAAGGGGCGGGTGCTCTGTCAAAACCATCTGACACAGATCTCCTTTTCTGGTCCAGCCCCAGTTTAGTAGGAGTCTCCAGATACTGGTAGGAAGCATGCTACACATGTTGTTTTAGCTCTTAGATTCCGAGCAAACATGTGCAACATTCAGCTGTGCTGGATCTGTCGTACATCGTGAGTCCATGCAAACTTCCCCAAGGTCTCCACCCAGGAATCATTACAGCAGTGGGCCAATGCTGTTTTAGTTTCACGTATACCTCCATTGCCACTGCCGCTCTCACACGCCGCTGGCCCAACACTGGCCCAATGCTGTAACTGCCTGACAGAAAAGAAAATTAACTGTCTGCTGTTGAATTATTCTTGATATCGTTTCTTTTGCACGGTAATGTATTAGTCACTTATTGATCTCTTCCTAGGAGGAAGTAATTTTGTTCTCGTTGCTTCGTAATTCCAATTAAAGCCTATGGCCAGTCCGCTAAGGCGTTAAAACCTGTAATTAATGAGTAAATTTGGGTAAAACAGTGCCTACAGTGTTTTAGGGTCACTGATGGCACAGTGATGGCCCCATGACGTTTGTTTCAGTATGCCAGCAATGGACCAATACTGTGCCAATGTGCAAATCAGCAGTGGGCCAGTGCCACAAGCCAGCATTGAAGGAGTACAACACATGTCATGTATAGGAACACCACCTCAAGTGAAAAAAAAACCTGCTACAGACCTAGTTCCTGAAGTGCCTGTAGAATACTGATTACGATGACGACAACATCTGTGTTGCTTTGACCATGATGACTTTGCTGTCCGCTTTTGTTGCATGCCTGGCATTCACAAAAATTCGCATGTCAACTTCCTGATGACTGCACGTTGCCAACCCAGCCACATTAATAGTGTTGATGCTGACATCATCTTCTTTCTTGGTCACAATGACCACATTTTGTGTCGCAACACGTGCAGTCTTATCAGCCAGAAATTTGAACAGCTCGGCTTTGTTGTCATTTTTTCAGGAAGTGTCGCTAGTTTGAGTGAATTTTGTTCTTCCATGTCACCCTATGTCCCATCCCGCATCCTCGCTTTGACCTAGTTTTAGCTTTCAGACTGGATGGCCAATACACATCAAACACAATGTTTTTTTTGTATTTGGTTGAGTATGTTTGTGTTGTAGAAAGGACATCAGACATTAAGTACTCTTCGAACGTCCTGGAACTCCATTGGGGGGCAGACTGCACGCTGCACTATCAATGATGAGCATGTCGGCCTCTGGCTCTGCTTCATGGTTGTAACATAAATAGCAAAAATGACTGTGAGGTGGGATTTCTGACTTGTAAGGTTGAATTCGGAGGTATGGAGCTTTCCTTCATCACTTAGGGCAGCAAGTTGTGATAAATTCTTATAAACAAAGAACTCTTTCAAATCACACTCTTTGCTCTACTCTCGTATGGTATGAACAGCTTGAAAAACAGTTGACAATCTTCCTTCAGCACTAAATGCTTTATTGAGTCAAAAGAGGCTTATGCTTATCGGAAAAGTCATCAACCATCTTCTCAGTGATGCTGTATTTTCAATCACATCGATTGCACCACCTCTACCTACCCATGGGATTGGTCAGTAGCCATTGCTGAGAACAGTCTGATCGATTTGTGCACAACAAAGTTTCCATTCTGCAACTCCTGAGCCAGCTGTGGATGTTTCTGTTCCAGGATCATATGTCTTTGAAGTGAATGGAAAGCCACTGTGCATAGGTCACGTACCGTATCAGCTCAGTTAATGACTGACAGTACAGGAGGAAGTTGTCTTCCCTGAATGATGCGATCAACAAGAGTATCACCAGTTCCTTTGACAATGAAACAAATATGGGGGGTTTCTAGCTTTTCAGTTTTGGTTGTTGAACATAAGGCGACAACTTTAGTTATACCGCACCTTGTTCCTTCCGCAGAGTGTCTTCAATGTCACCACCATCATCAAGTCTGGCAAGATCCAGAACATGGGTATTCCATTAATTTCGTGAATTGTAGAATATTAGTGGCAATCGTATTGTAACCTTTCCGTTCCTGTGGTTGTTGGGCATATGGTGACTTAAGTTCTTCTTTCCTTTTCTGATAGTAAAGACAACACTTGCTCCAGTCAGTACGTAATTTTGACGGTCTTTGGTCTGTATTTGCTTTGTTAGTAAATGGTTATCAAGTTATCACAGTTTCATAAATATCTGTGTTATGAATCTATGCCGAGGGAGCTGTTCTTTTCATTCCCCTTAATCACCATCACGCACAATAAGATATTACGACTAGGTTAGGGAATAAAAATATATTACCTATACCTAGCCCGATCGTTCATTCAGTATCATTTAACTCCAGTGTAATCTGTATACCATCAAGGTAACTACATGCAGGATGAGGAGGAGATTGAAACTAGAGGTTACAACAGATACTGACATTTTTCACTGTGTTGCACACTTGATGAACTTTCCGAGGTTAACATGAATGGAAATTGACTTCAGAATGGACCTGTTATAGCCATAGTTTTTCGCACAGGATAGTTTCCATTCTTTTTAGTCTTTTTGGTAACTCAACACAAACACATCATGATCTTTACCGACAATTCCATTCCCACGGTTTCTTGTTTGAGAGGCATTTTAGAAGTTGTGAGTACAGAATGTTACAAACTTTATGGGTGATCAACTTCTTTACTGCAAAGTGCAATAAAGTAGCTGTCACCCATAAAGTTTGTCACATTCTCGATTTCTTGTGGTTTTATATTTGCTCCACAAAAAACGCTGAGACATTATTGGTTTACACACGTAATATATCGCTCTCATCGAATCAGACACCAGCATTATAATCAAATATATGAATTATAAAGACATCGCTTTTGTCATCAGTCTCCAATACTTCACAGAAACAAAACACTGATAATCTTACCTAAAATCAGTTTTAGAAACATATCTACGAATACCGGTCCATGGTTTATAGGGTTAACCGTGTTAAGTTATTTTAAACGTGTTTCATAGAAAGTCTGTAAATGGGCTGGAGGCCTTAGATATAATAAAACATCTCTCCTTTTGAGTGCCACATTGATTTTGGTAGGACTTAATGCTGTGACTACCTTGTGCTGTTAAGCACCTTTTCTTACCAATACTCTTTTAAACCATTTATCGCAGGGTAGGTGTTTAATAGCCTGTTTAGATTGAAACTTGGACAACGAAATGGATCAATCTTGCCTTTGGCACTCTAAGGGTTACGAAGGACTTCTTATTGTATCTTGAGGACAAATTCATTGATTAATGTCACAGTGATCCACAAAATCAACCAATAATATTGATATTGTCGCTGAGTAGTCCCAACCCCACCCACTCACGTTTATCCACTGTGTTCAATAGCCTCAACAATTGCAGTGTGTATGTTGTCTGCAGGCGAAACAGAGGACAGTGTGTTTGTATATTTGGTAATGTAACATTCAGGTTCAAAATGTATTTTTTTCAATACTGATCACTTTGAAAAATGGAAATTATTCGGCGGATTTCTAATGGTTTGATGAGATTTCCCCAGGAAATTTCATCAAACCAATTGAAATACACTAAATAATTTATATACATTTTTTCTAGTGCATATTAATATCACAACAAATACAGCATCACTTTTGATTGGTATTTCTATTGTTTTGCTGTCATCATTGACTGGAAATTCTTGTTTAATAAACTTTGATGTCTTTAACTGACATTTTGGAGTCAAAACTTTCTGAACATATCTCGTTAAATAGTGATGCAAAGATAAAGAACAAGGTCTTCAACTAGCCATCGCTTATTATAGCGTTATAATTTTATACTTAATACTTTTAGCGAAATAGGTATCAGAATAAATTATTTGCAACTGCCAGAATTGCAGTTAGTTTGGGTTTAACATAGTTTTAAACATATTACTATTATTGCAACATGACAAGAAATACACCAACATTACCATTTGGCTTTGTTTCACAGTAAATCCTTTCAGCTTTGGTTGGCAGTTGCGAACCAAGGGAGATATTGTGTTTCAACATTAGACTACATGTCCTCACTATATACCACAAAGTGTTTTATGAAACAGAAAATAATACTATTTCCCAAAGAAAAAAAGAAAACAAACAGAGCATACGTATTTTTATATGTCTAAACTTTGTCTTTTATGTAGCAATAGTGTTATAGTTTCACACAATTAAATGCTAAATATAATGGGCCATCTTGTTCGGAACCCTACTTTAAAACTTGAAATCAATATTTTGAGAGATGGTCCTGAAGGGCATTCATATCCTCGAGTACTGAGGGAACATAAGGTCTTAAAAATTTAATTGGATCTTACCCTGAGAAAAAAGTATGCAAAATGTCAAGCTTTTAAACAAGTGTTTTCTAAAATTAAAAAGAAGTTTACAAATCTTAGATAGTATTATTAGTGTCTAAGTATCATTATACATAGGGTTAGCCATTGTTTACCTTGTGTAGTGATTTATCTCAACACTCGTGGTTAATTTGCGTAAGTTAGGCACGAGGTTAACGATTTACCTCAACACTCGTAGTTAATTTACGTAGGTTATGCACGAGGTTTAGTTTTAACTGATAACCCATTGATTTTAGTGTGCCCTCAAGGTTAAAGTGCCGCATGATTTCCTTCTTAGTAATTAAAGCGTAACAACAGTACAACAATATGTTCCCAAACGTTGCACCTTGTCATGTTTCATCCTGCTTCTTAAATGACAGATAAAGACAGTAAAACATATTCCAGGAATTTTTTTTAAATATTTAAGAAGTGTGAACCTTGTATATTTTTATGTTTGTCTCTACACTCATGGTTTACCGTCTGTACGAGCTAAACATGAAATTGTATGAATATCAACAAAAAGTTGTTTATAAAACATAAAATACTGAACTCTTGCAATATTACAAAGCCATATACCTACATTAGGGCGCCTGAAAGACTTAAAGTTTAAAATGTACTCGTATACAGAGTTAACACACTTTCCAGAACTAAGTATTGATTTACAATTCTTTCATAACATACCTGCGTCACCTGAACACCTCATTCCACACCTTTTGTAATGACCAGGCCTAATCTTGGCTTTCTAATTAGTTCGGAATGTAATTTACAAGTACATAACACGGAATAGTTAGACGGGGCCAATACATGCATTCGGTCTTTATTTGACTTTGGGGATATAATTAGACTAAATTGGTAATCCTATTAACATTTTTTTTTAAATCAACAATAAGCTCGAAGCAAGGAGTGGTGACCTATTGCATTCTGGAATTAGTGAGCTTAATTTAGACCTAATATTCAACAAAGACGTGGCGAATGGTCAGCATCCAAACGTCAGAAACATGTTTATAATAATGCTTAACCTTTTCAATGCCAAGCTCAACAATTACCTGTTTCATTGTCTTAATTTCTGTTAAAAAAACTATCCTTCAAACAATATAGCACAGAATAGTTTTTCAACAGCACAAGGTAGTCCCAGTTTTAAATACTACTAATATCAATTTAGCACTCAAAGTGTTAACACTAAGGCCATAGTTTTGACAAATAATAAAACCGTTGTATACTGCGACCATCAAAATAAACACATCACATCTTAAGATGAATAAAGTGATTTGCAAAATAATTAATATGTGTTTGAAAGTCTTGACTTACTGACTTATGAGTAAAATTAACATGTTCACACAAGCTGTCTATTTAGGTTCAGTGCGTTTACCATCGGGTTCAGATTCTTTATTATTAAATGTCTAAATTGTTATAAACTGTGAACCTTTCCTAAAAGAAAGTTTTTTTTCAAAATTGCAACGCCTTAAATACTTGAAATCTGAGCGCATGAATATTTTTAGTTTTTCCCTGTCATTATTGTTTTGAAACATTTAAATTCTATAATGTGTATTTAGATTGCAAGACTGTCCAATGGAATTTGTTCTGACAGATAATGATTTAGATTATTCCCTGGAGTTGGTATTTTTATTTAATACTTTTCCCTTGTGTGTTACAGCCGAAACTTTCCAATACTATATACTCTCACGATGCCAATGTCAAGAATAGTGACTTAAACTGGCCAACACTTTTACCAAGTCATTTGTTTTTACTAAATCTGTTCAGTTACACAAACATCGCATTAAATCAAATTTAACTTCTCGATTCATAAATAAGTCTTGATTTACAATTATAGGTGTATGAATTACAACTTATTGGTTGCTGAGTGGCAACGTTTCGATGTAGATTTTTACACCGTAAACGGTGTAAAAATCAACATCAAAACATCACTACTCAGCAACCAAGAAATTGTAATCCATACATCTACAATTGTCATCATCTTGACTTTTAGATGCCATTCAAACAACTTAAGTCTTGATTTAAAATACTTTTAACAATATTTCCATTTTCTCGGAGTAAACCCCCCAACTACATTATCATTTCAATTCTTTTAGGGACATTGAAAAGTGATGGTACATTGTTCATCCAAGAAATCCTGAACTATACATGATTTTTCGGTTATGTGTTGCAGTGAAACATTCAAGCTTTGGTTGGCGAACCAAGGGTGATATTGTGTAGCATGCATTGCCCTTGGTGCATGTAGAACAGTGTTATACAGCATTGCAAGATCCTCATCACACAAATAAAATGGAACTATTGAAATAACATACATTGAAAATATTATAATGTGTCTAAACTTTGTCAATCTTTAATGCCGTTTAAAGGGCAATGTCTATTCTTCTGCTACACATTTAAACTCTATTACAAAGAGCTTGCCATTCAGCTATTTTTCAAGTATATATATACACCGTTCTTAATTGGGACACTGTTTCATAAACATAGATCTAGTGAGTGAGTGAAATAGAGTTTTACGAGGCTTTTAGCAATGGTTCAGCTATATCGCCATGTGGTGTACAAGATGCATACAGAGGGATTAGCAGAAGAGGAAAAGAGACTGATAGAAAAAAGAGCTACAGCAAAAGATCCCCAATTTAAGGGGTTACTTGGGTCCTATTCTTTCCAGTGCCTTAGGACACTTCCCGGAAACTACACGGGGTTAACATAGAATTAGATTTATATGTAAAAAGAGATGATTCTAAGTTAGAGACATACTCAAGTACTGCAATAATATTTGCTGCAATAATATTTAAACAGTTGAGCAAAGACCTACCACACTAACAGTTCACATTATTACCTCTGTATTATCAGACATCCGACTGTTAAAAGAACCTAACTCAAATGCCTTTCACATCAATGATCTGCAAAGTTTGAAATTTAGACACCACAGGAACAGATTAGTGATTGCGGGATTTCAACTTGGTGAAAATAATACGACTGAATGTTTCCTCAGAATCAAGAACTCCAGTTAATTACACAGCAGGTGGCACCCGAAGAAAGAAGGGACACATTAGCATGACGAGAACTCCTGTCACGGGTGTGTCAGAGCGATTATCTTATGGCTGTGTGATCTGTAGATCACAGTGGGTTTTATTACTCCTGTTTAGCTCGTCCACGTAAAGCCTGGTCTAGCAATTGACCTGCAGCAAACACCCCTGAAACATTAAAGTGTTTAGTCTAATAATTGCCGAGTGTTGTGTAAAATTTCAATCGCAATAGGGTGTTATCCTTTGGTAATTTGCTTAAAAGAGTTTCTGTCGCCGTAAATGACATATTCATTATTTAGGAGATTAAGGGTGGTCGCGGTGGTGAAGATGAGTGTTCTCTTCTTCTTGTTTCTTGTGTCAGCATTCAAGAAGTTTTCACCCAAATCTGTTGTTGTCCACCCGCTTATTGTCTAGTCCCAGTTCCTAAAAGCGATCTGAGGTTAAGTTACTATCAAGACTCCGTTCCTCAAAGCGATCTTAGACTAAGTTGATCGTAAATGCTAAAATATGAAAGTCCATCCTCTTCCTATCTAGATCTGTGCCCAGTTACTCAAAGCAATCTGGTGAATTGACCTGCAGCAAGCTACCACTAAAATATTTAATTGCAGTCAGAAGCTCAAAGTTGGTCACGGTTATGAAGACGAGTGTTCTCTTCCTCTGGTTTCCTGTGTCGGTAACCGGGGGCCCGTTGTACGAAGACGTCATAACTTTATGACGTCCTAAACCATGTAACTGGGTTAATGGATTTGGTTCACAAATGCAAAAAAAATGGTTGTAAAGTGTGCACTTTCCAAAGAAAAACTAGTTTTTTTTGGGAAAGTGCACAGTTTACAAACATTTTTTGCAACGACATAAAAGAAAAACTAAACAATGCAGAAGTTTAGAATTGGTGTTTGTGTGTGCTGTCTTGCTGTGTGTGGCCTTGCATTGTCATGTTGGAAAAGGAGTCCACGAGGCTTTTGCTGAATAAAGGGCACCACAGCAGGCCGTATGATGTCATCAATATAACGCTGTGCATTCAAGTTTCCACGAATTACGACAATCCTCGTTGTGACGTCACCATATATACCACCCCAAACCATTAACCCTCCAACTCCAAACGGCCGGACCTGTTGGATACAGTTAGGCGGTAAACGTTCACCAAATCGTCGGTATACAAGCTGCCGTCCATTGTTTCTGAAGATGAGGAATCTGCTCTCATCAGAGAAAATAACACGTGCCCAGTCCCGCCGTTGCCAACGTCGAACTCGCCTGTCCCAGATCAGTCTGTTGTTCCGGTGTCGAGGCTTCAGGAGCGGTCCGCGGTAAGGATGACGTGGCCGGATACCATACTGCCGTAGTCTCCTGTAGACGGTCTGTCGACTGATCCTGTGTCCCAGTGCATACCAACATACATTTAGACTTACCATCAAAATATATTTTTGTGAAATATGCCGTTTTCAACAATATTATAATGTCTAAACTTACGCCATTAGTTCGTTATTAATGCAGGTAACGAGAAAACATTCGTATGTTATGTCGGATCTTAAGGGATTATTAATTTAAAATAAAAGCTAGTACTCTTTACTAATATGTTCATTTTCAAAAAGCTAAAATCGTTGTAAACTGTGTACTTTCCAACTTTTAAAACCCAGTATCACAGTGTTTATGTGGTAGGTGTGAGTTTAAACTCCACAAAGTTACACTAAAACTATTAAACATAATATCTTGTTTCAGAGACCGTGGTTGGCACTGTGAAAGCAGTCGACAGAGATGAAGGAAATATCACGTTCAACTTCCTAGATTCGGCATCGGGAAAGTTTGAGTTTGGCGAGACAGTGACCACTGGTTCCCAGCGGTCTGTTGAAATCCGGACATCGGCTATGCTAGACAGAGAAAGGGTATAACCATTTATTTGCCTTTTAACCCTTAGAGTATAGAAAATTAGTGTGTGTGTGTGTGTGTGTGTGTGTTGGAGGTGGGGTGGGTTAGTGGGGTGGGTGGGTGGGTGGGTGTGAGTTGGGGTTTCACGCCGTTTTAACAATATTTAATTGTCAGTTATTTGCGGAAACAAGCCTGCAGTACCAGTGTGGTTGTGTGGTGCAGTGAAACCTGCGAACTTTGGCTGGTGCCTGAGAATGAAGGTTATTAATGTGTTACACCATTTTACTCTGTCTTCACTGCTTATTAAAACGTTTCCAACACAGAGTATGACACCGAGCCACCTTAGCGGGATTCGAACACCAGATCCCCTGGCCCCGTTTCTCAAAGCGATCTTAGTATTAGAAGTGATTATGGAAACAATGTCCTGTGGAGTTGTTTCTTGTCATAGGGTTACTGCTGTCGTAGCGCAGAGATCGATTTGCAACCGGTGCCGAATGGCACCGGTTTCAAAGCAATCTCTTCCGTGCGACAGTCGTAAACCAACGTTATATTTCAGCACTTACGGTCAACTTAGCCTAAATCGTTTTAAGGGACGGGGCACTGGTCTAAAGTCCAGCACTCTATATAATCGTAAAGTTACAATGGAGGTAACGATAAACTTGCTGAACTTGTTTCAGTAAAACGTAAATATGTGATCATCTTGTGCTTTTGAAAATCTATCTTGTGGTAATTTGTTTAAAACAAAATATCACAGAATAGGTTTTTAACAGCTCATTATAGCATTATAACTGTTCTCTTGATTAGCTGTTAAAATAACTATCGAGCTAATATCTATTCGACAATCCTCAACAAAGGTGGATTGTAACCAGTGTAGTATTTTGAAAATTGACATTCTACTTAACGTAAATTTGTCACTTAAAGGGATAATCCTTATGTCATATTTCTGAAATTAAATTTACAATTTCAAAACTTGTGTTAGTTTTTATTGTAATGTTAGATTGATGGAAATATTGTGATACATAGTCTTATAATTACGATAGTGTTTATTATTGAGTGGAAATGATGAATCCAATTACTGTTAAAAGCTTTATTTTTGCGCCGTTAAATTATTGCGAATACCACACCAAAGACAATACTGCGTCGAGATATATTTGCGAGTTGCCGTGTTGAGATCACTAGAATTTTTTTATAGAAATTATTCAGCGGATTTCAATCGGTTTGATGAGATTTCCTATCGCAGATACCGCCTCACCCAACATCACTATCTGTCTGTTCATGTGGCTCACGGAAATATCCGGGTCATGCTACTAAACCAGTGCTCAAAAGAAAGTATACAGCTGTTTAATAAGGCGTCAAATGAAAACAACAAAATCAAATTAGAAAATCTTTAT
>JAULCD010094566.1:0-11613 GCA_032361085.1 Calliostoma canaliculatum
AGGAAAAAATATTTCAATAAAAAAAATAATATTGTGATCGACCTACCCTAAATTTTGAAGACATGTAATTGGAACAACAAAATTGATTTTTTTTTGGCCTTACCATGCAGTGCCTTTTCCTCCACTGTCTTGATCTGCTCCAGATACCCCTCCATTTCCAGCTGTAATCTCTCAATGTCGTCAATCGGCTGCAGGTCATCTCTCACCTTGTGTCTTGGGTACATGTCTGTATCACGTGTAGGAGGACTGTTGGTAGTGGCTAGAAAAAAAATTGAATAAATTGATTAATACCAATTTTTTAGGATAAAATTATAAATTATCTATCATACATATTGCCTTTCCTCTTCTCTGATTGGTAGAGGGGAAGGGAGTTACTTTCTGACCCTAGTTATAAAGTAAACAAAATGATAACTCCTACCTTTAAACCATGGGGTTACCTGTGCATGCGCATCTCCAATTGATTATCAGCCATCTTGGTAGTTCACTTTTCTCTACCGATCCCAATTGAATCACTGTGGTAGAATCTTGCTCTAGTTACAAATCCTTTGGAAGTTTATTTTACTCAGGAAAGGTTTCTATTAGTTTCTTATTTGGTCTTTTAGCATTTCAGAATGTCTAAATTCATTGTTTATCCTCGCCTTTGTGGAAAGTTCTCTTTTCTATGCATGACCCATACTCTCATGTCCTGAGACACAACGAAGCAAATGGACTGGTTTTAATGAGATAGGTGCTTAACAGGATTTGTCATTCTTGACGCCGAAAGACTGATTAAAAAATGAAAGAAATACTTACCCCCCCGAGTGAAAAAACTCCCTTAACGTTTCTAAACCGGGCAGGTCTCTTCTACAACCTCATAGTTGGGATCGGCAAAAAGAAGTGATGACTAATATGACCGACCAAAAATAGCATGGCAATTGGTGTTGAGCATATGTAGGTAACCCGGTAGGGGTTATAATTTGTTTACTACATAACCAGGGTCAGAATTATCTCCTCTACCCTCCCCTCCCCTCCTCTCTCTACCGATCATAAAAATGGAAAAGGTAATCTGTATGATTCAGGCTGAATAAATAGGTATTGTAGAATTAGGGGTGAAACAATACACTAACTCACGATACGATACATATCAATGCATGGGTCACGTTACGATACGCGATACGCCTACATGAAATTTAACTGCAAAAATTTCAATAAACATTTGAAAAAATTAAAACAGTCTTTTCAGTTTGATTTTTAATTTTCAAGTTCAGCTCCCATCTCAACAGTTTTTATCACCAAGATTGTTTAAAGCCTTTACAACTTGAGGCATGTAAATGAAAGACCACTAAATTTGTGGATTGTTCAGTGTATTGTTTTGGATCGGTACAGACAAAAATTGTATCGTGTATTGTACTGTGCCTTGGAAAGTTATTGATGCACCGGTGAATCGTTTCACCCCAATGTAGAATGTTTACATGTATAAAATTTCAGAAAGGTGTAAAAAATAAATAAGGTGAGTGGATTTTCAAATTGATGTTTTCAACTTTTAAGTCATGTCAGGTGGTTTAAATTTCTGGTTTAAGTATTTAATCTTACTATGTGTCCAATAAGACAAAATTTCAACATTTATCTGAAAAACTCCTGTTGATAATGTTATTGTAGTAATGTTATTTATCAAAGCTAAGAAAACAATTATTATAGTTTCATAGCGACCTAAAAACAATTAAAAGTACACAAAAATTCCCTCTTAACATTGAATTTATTTTAAAACTGAAAACTGACACCATCTTCTATTGTTCAAAAGCTATCCTTTGGTAATTTGTTTAAAAGAGCTCTTGAAATCTTTTTTAAAATTACATTGGGCATTGTACACTGAAACTGACATGCTATAAGAACTACTACTAATAATAATGGATAGCATTTATCTTCAAAAGAAAAACTCATTGCGCTGAGACACATCAGTCAAACAAACATCCATACTGTCACACTACATTCATAATCATAGAGAAAGTAATGAAAACTGAGATGGAAATTTACAAAAAGGCTTTTTTGAAAAGAAAAGTCTTGAGAGAATTTTAAACTGAAGAAGTTATGAACTATTTTGAAGGCTGCTTGATAGAGAGTTCCAGCTAAATGGAGCAAGAAAACTGAAGGAGCGTTCACATGCTAACTTAAGGTTAGAAGATGGTAGTTTAAAAACTGTTTCATTAGTGGAGCGGAGTGTTCAAGATGGACAATATGTAGTTAGTACTTGAAAGAGTTATGAAGGAAGAGAACCATTGAAATGACAAAAAAAGACTTAACTCTTAAAGTGCTGAGCACAACAATCCAACTGAAACAGGCTATTGAAAACTTATCATGTGGTAATTTGTTCAAAAGAGCTCCCAAATTATCAGATGGTAGGTTTTCAACAGCACAAGGTGTTCACAGTTTTAAGACTGACTGAAAACCACTCAGCATTTTAAGAGTTAAATATATATGTTTAAAACAGACATCATAGCAAGATAATTTTGAGCAATGTAGATATATTTTTGCTTGAGTTTACCTGGAAGATGGCCAACTGCTCGAGTGTTCAAAAATGGTTTTGGCGAGTAAGTTGGAGTCTGGGTTTTCATCGTGCGAGGATGTTTGTTCTTATCACGTTCTCTGACACCTATAGGCTTCTTGTTTTTTTGTTGCCATCTTTTCTGTCGTTCCAAATATTCTTTATTGTGGATTACCTTTGTTTTGGAAGATTTGGGTGATGGAGATCTGCTTTTTGTGGTAGTTTTTTCAAGAAGTTTCTTATTCTTTATATCCCTTTTAGCCAGTTGAATGGCCATTGCCATTCGATCTTCATTTACTGACTTAAATTGGAATGATTCATTACTGTGAAGTATGTTTGGTGGTCCACTGAATGTTCCTCGTCGATCCTGAAGTTTCTGGATGACCACTGGCTGGACTTTGTGGTGTTGTATGGCCAAGTTCTTAGCCTTGAGTGGAACATTCAGGTTGAACTGTAGCTGGTTATGTGCTGGGAAATCTGTGTACGCCATTCTGATGAAATTATTTAAGTTTATTAATTTAGTCATTGTATAAAATTTAAGTATCTATATATTTTTTATAAAATACACTGGTTCGTGTTAAAAATAAATGACAGTGGTAGACTCTATATTTAAAATTGTCAACATTTCCATAAACATGCAAGAACATGTCAGTGTCAACTAAATAATTTCATAAAGGAAATAAACATTCGGACTTTTCAACAAAATAAAATTACTAATTGTACAGTTGGCCAATAGTTTGCTGTAAAAAAAGTGTGCAAAACACATGAATTGTATTACCTATTTTGTGAATGAACTGAAACGAAACTTTCACAGAAGAACTTTCTGTAAACACTCCGCCATTGTGAAACACTGCGCCTCCTAGCGGAAAAGGGGGCATAAGTAGTCGTGATACTAAATGTTGTTTTTATTAACAATAAATTATAAGACTATCATAGAAATATTTGTTTGTGCTGTCAAATCCCAAAATACAATACTTATATATGAAATTGCAAGTTAATTACCACGCAACAGCGAGACCATTACTGTGGTAAACACGAAGCACTCAAAATAAGAGTTACCTGCCCCTAAACAGCTTGAAGAAAGAGTCATTGACAACGGCCTTGGAATAATATATTTGTATTGAACACGATACGAAGATATCTATAAAGGTATTTTTTACAATGAGCATGTAAAACAAAACAATCCAAACTTTATCATGCAGCTGTCATTTGTGGAAAATGCAGGGGTAAATACGAACATGTGCTTAATAACAGGTGTCCAATAGAAACGATCACAGCTACATACATTTGCATATCAATAAGCTCAGCACATACCATTGCCTACCAATCTACTCGATTGTCGCTGGTAAGGCAGAGGACATCAAAACTGATCTTTGAAATCGAACAATGGACGTGTCTTTGTAAATAAACAAGCAAGATTTTCCGGAAACTATTTCAGAAAGTAAAACACTGTTGAGTTTGATTCTTGGACGTGTTGCTATTTTTGCAAATGGATTTATTGACAGTAAGTATCTCAGTGAGTTGTAACATGAATATGTGGGACATATGTTTATACAGTGTAAATTTAACAGGGAAACAGTTCTAAACTAATCCATTTAAGATTATCAAGAAATACATACCACATCTTTCATCTTCATATATTTAACAGAAAATATGTGTTACAAATAATCAGAATACTGGTGTTCAGGTACACACATTGGTAATTAAAAATAAAACACAATGCTCATGAGTTTATCCTTATTTGTCTTATATTAACAATATTTGTTCATAGGCAATGTGTTATAATTTAAATAAAAACACACACACATTGCATTCATTCATGTCAGTCTCAACTCCCTGGGGATCATATAGCACAAGCTACATGTTAGGCGCTAGAAGGTTAGATATTACATTCTATACCAGGTAACCTGTTATACTGCTGGGTGAACAGGGGCACAATTCGAACAAAGCCACTTGCCTAGGGTGACACCACGAGTTTTTCAACTTGTGTCTCAGTTTTGGGCAGGGCAAATACCCTAGATACTTTTAGGAATTCAGCCAGCCGAGCAGGTCACCCATCCGGTAACAATCTGGAATGACGCTGCTGAACTTCACCTAATTGTTATCAATCGTGCTCTGGACTAGACCACGCGCCACCATGTGATATGTGCATACTAGTGGTGTAACGATACATCGAACTATCGATTGATTGCGATTGCTATCTCACGATAGTACACGTACACTATCGATTGTAACTTTAAACAATCGATACTATTGGCGATAGTTTGTCTAACTATCGATAATTTCGATAGCTAATTTTGTTGGTACATTTACTTTTAAAATAACACAGAAACAAATTCACCAATTATATGAAATAGAATTTTGCACTAAAATGTGTTAAAGAGGTCAATTTGAACTGGTTTTCTGTTCCTTTCCTGTTTTCGTTACAAACAGAATCAGAAAGTTATTAATAGTTTTATGGTCCCAGTCAAAATGCTGAATTATATGCTGCTAATTGCATTTGAAAACTATCGCAATAGTATCGCAATAGTAGGGCAACTATAACAATAGTATCGCAATAGTTGTTTTAACTATCGTAATAGCATCGCAATAGTAAAAAATGCCCCAATAGTCACCCCTAGTGCAAACCCTGTGCTGTTCAAAAGCTATCCTGTAATAATTTGTTTAAAGGGGATTTTTAAAACAAATTATTCCAGGTTTTTCTTTGGAAAGTTTACAGTTTACAACCTTTTTTGCATTTGTAGACCAAATCTATTGACCCATTGATATGGTTTAGGACGTCGTAACGTTATGACGTATTGCAAAACGGGCTCCTGACCACTTCATAACTAATCAGATTGACAAATCAATTATATTTGAAATCAACGTGTAAAATAAACACATGCAATCTACGGCTATTTTTTAAAGACTTCCAATGCTCGAGACTGAGAACAAGTTTTCAGTGATGTCTGGATGAAACGGAAATTCACAAGGAACTCCCAATAATTAATACTTGACCTCGTAATCATTTATGTTTTGTTTTGTATCAATTTGATTGGACAAGTTTTACCAATGAACTCACAATGATCAATAATATAGATCATAATGACATTTAAAGACTATTTGAGGTTTAATATGGACTGTGCCGTTTTCTCATTGTTTTTCGCACTTCTTTCTGTAATTACCATTCGCTAAAGTAGGTTCAAAAGATTAAGACTGTTAAGTAATCACATTTTTTGTAACAAAAATGCGGACACTGAGTTTCACTTAACTAATAAGTTTGTTTTGTTCTCATGACACATTTTATTATTAGACTAAAGCAACATGTTCGAAAAAAGGGGTGTCTACCTTTGTGTATACCTCATAACTGAAGTGCCAAAAAAAATACACCCCCCTAAAAATTTATTTTTTTAAATGGTTGACAAAGTTGTTTCATTATTGACGTTATCGCAATGTACCGGGCAAAACCAATGAGCGGATAGCGCTTAAACGTAACTTGGGCATTTGATATCCCAAAAATTTAAGTTTTCGAAAGTCACTATTTTTTTCATTTGCACCTGCAATTTGCGTGGGAACAGAAAAAACGGCAGTGGAGCCTATAGTTCATTACACATGTTACAACCAAAAAAAACAAATGCCACGTTTAACAGCGGCAGAGCGAAAGAAAGCTATGGGAATGTCACAAGTGGGGACGTCGAACAGCCAGATCGCAAGAACCATTGGCTGCACCAGGCAAACCATTATCCGACTTTTTCGTCGTGTCAACCACACTGCCCAGACATCCGACCGTTTAAGAAGCGGACGACCGAGAGTGACGACTCCTGCAGAAAATCGGCACCTGCGCACACTACATTTGCGCAACAGGTTCATCACCATGGCGTCAACAGCGGCGGCAGCGTTGGGTCTTTATTTCGGCAGGAACACAGTCATGAGACGACTTTGGGCTGCCGGTATGTGAGCTTATCGACCATTTCGTGGAATTACCTTGACCGCAGAACATCGGATCAACCGTTTTCATTTGGTAGAGTGAGAGTCTACCGACAAAAAGCGCGCGAACAACTGGCTACACCATGTGTTCAAGTTTAGCTCTTTAGTGGCGGAAGCTTTAAATTTTTGTGGCGGCATTTGCGGCGACTAGAATACGGACTTGGTCGTTATCCACCACATCCTGATAGTCAAGAGGGACAAGGACCAAGTGTTCCAGCCGGTGGTGGTCCCCTTTATGCAGAGGCAAAGGCAGCGGTTGATTCAACAAGATAACGCCAAACCCCACACCACCAGGCTCTATATGGAAGTCGTGCACAGCCACCATACCGCAGCTTGAGTGAAGCGAATCCCTAATGACGTCATCCGACGGCTGGTGTGTTCCATGAGAAGGCATGTCCTGGCCTGTATCAACTCAAATGGGGGTCATATGAGGTACTGAAACCACTCGCATAGCCTTCAAAGCTGGGAATGTCATTATTCCTACAAGTGTGAATTTTGATTTTCTACCCCTTACATAATTGTTACCAGAAAAGTTTCATGTTGAAACAACCCTTTTCATTTATTCTAAACACGTTTAAAATTGACTTTCTTTTGTACTTCAGTTTATACTGACGTCACCAAAAACATAAATCAAATATTTTTCTCGTTGGAATTCTTAGTTTTAGAGCTAGATCCATGAACTTTAACCGAGACACGGCAAACCATATTGGCGACTTACGTGCACTTATACATTGCCCATAATTGCAAATCGTCCCTAAACTCGCATTTTTTTAAACAGGTGACTTGCACGTGCTTCAAACAATGCACGTGCAGAATGCAGTTTAAAACGACTGAGGATATAAGTCATTGTCACAGCATTAAGAAGCATACAAGAAAATGAAATGGTTGACCGCAATTGAGAGAGAGAGCCGTAGGAATGCCCAACAAGGAGTGTCAAATTCCCTCATCGTTAGAACCTTTGGCTGCACCCGTGTATACATCACTCGACTGTTACAACGTCTACAGCAGACAGAACGGACAACAGACGGGCCGAGCCCTGGGAGGACACGCTCACGGAGCTACATCTGAGGAATCCACCTCAGGAACCGCTTCATCCCTGCAACGGCAACTGCAGCCGACATGAGAGCAGGTTCTGCTTGTTCTGAGCTGATGTCGGTTAACAAGTATACAGACGTGCTAAGGAACGTTTAGCTGCCACTTGTGCCAGGAAGTTCCAACGTATGGCAGGGGTGGTTTTATGGTAAGAGGAGAAATATGTGGTGAATTGAAAACAAGCCTAGTAATCATTAATTGCTACCTCAATGCACAGAGGTGCTGGGATGCTGTGTAGTCCTTACATGTAGTTTTCCTTTTTTCTTTTGTTTGAGTTTAACGTCTGCTTTCACCCTAGGATATTTCGCCGACGGGGAGAAGTTATGCTCTTGTAGGACAAAGTCCTAGTCCAAAATTGGAGAGAAATACGAGCTCTTTGTGGCGTACACTGTGTGTAGAGGCCACCGGGCGAGGACCCCCCTACTGAGAGAAAACAAAATAGAATGAGAAAGCTAGCAGGCTGTCCCCGGGAAGCGTGTGTCGTCTGCTGTTCTGTGGCCTTTGGGTGGTGAAGTTACTTTCTGTGATGAGTATAGGTTCAAAATGCAGATTGTGCCGCGACGTGGTCCTTCTTCATGAGATCCGCTGTTACCAACGCTGTAGTAGTTAGCTGTAGAACAGTCTTTGTAGTGTGTATTATATGCACTGAATACAGGGCGGCGACCCCAAGGTGGTTGTTGTTTTTGTTGTTGTTGTTTAGGTGATATATTTAGCATATTTGGAGCGTGCACTATACGCAGAGATACCGGGACTGCAGTAGCCCCCGGGATATGTGGAATAAGATTTAGTGTGGGTGATGTTTGTAGAAATTATTTATTATTTTGGTTTTTGTTTCATTGTGAGGATTTGTACAATATGGTCCACTGACCGTCTAAGGACAAGGGGGCGAATGAAGAGTAGAAACATGACTGCAAGCTGTTTGTGAAAGTGCAGAGGTAAGTTTGTTAATCTGGTACATTTTGGAAGTGTTTGATAAGAGTTTATTTAATTAATAGTTGTTATTTGTTTCTTGGTGGTGGATACAACATCAAAAGGCGTGCATGTGTGGTTGATTTCTGGGAGTTTGTGTCTGGTGCCCCTTTTGTTCATTTGGATTTCAAGTTACCCTGGTTCATGGATGATTTGTAGAAATTCTAGCATGGTATCTCCTAATTGTAGGAATGTTGCTGAGTCACAATCAGTAGTTGTGCTAGAGTCGTCTATGAAATCTGTTTGGTTTTAATTGTGATGTTCCTTTTCGGGGTGTTGATTGGTTGTGTTGATGCTGTAGTGGTAGTAGCGACGGGGGTTTGTGGTTGTTCCGTGGTTTCGGTTTGTGTTGCTGGTGCAATGTGTTGCTGTGTGGCATTGTCTAGTTGCTCTGTGGGTTGTATGTCCATTGATTTGTTTAGTGACGATTGGTGGCTTGAGTTTGGTGTGTTTCGTCGGGGGTGTTTAGCTGGTGGTTTAAGCTAGTGTTTTTTTATGTAAGATGGTAGGATAATCTGCTGGGGGCAAGTCCGTACTGTCCAAGTCTTGAGGTACTGCAGTCTGTTTTGGAGAAGTGGGTGAATTTGAGATGGTCGGTAGTTGTAGTATTGTTGTAGTAGTTTGGGGTTGTTAAATGTAAGTGGAAACCGGTGGGGCATTGTTTGGTGGTGATGGGGGTGAAGGGTTGGGGGTCTGCGCAGGTGGGTGATCGGGAACCGGACGAGACACAGTGTTCTGTCCGGTTTTCAGTCCACGTGGTTGACGGTTATGTGGTTGATACATTGTGTTAACATTTATGGGGTTAACGTTAAAAGTGTGGCTTTTGGGTTTTGCTGTATTAAAGGTGAAAGTAAAGTGTATTTTACCTGGTGCGATGTCGTAGTAATGAATCCACAAGTTATTTCAGCGCAGGTTAAAGAGCGAGTTTGAGGCACTTCGGTAGACTTGTGTCCAGCGAGCGTGGTCTGTTGTTATCTAACATGGCTGCTGTACAGCGTGTCCGTTTAACCAAAGTATAGCCAGCCGGCCCCGTATACGTGAGAGAGAGGGAGCGAGCGGTAATTGCTAGGCAGTGCAAGTTGCACGTGCAGAGCGTCAGCCAGACACGTCTGCACCCTACCAATGTCTCGTTGGTGAGGTGAGTCCTTCCATGTATTCACCAACAGACATGTGGTATTGTTTTCCAACATGTCCACACAACACCTCATCCGACCAGACTGACACAGAACTACCTGAACAACAAGCGTTAATGTTTTACCATGGCCTGCGTGGTCACCAGACATAAGCCCTATTAACCACTTGTGAGACAATCTCGACAGGCAGATTAGGAACAGACTTGTACCCTTAGTCAACCAGCGACAACTTGAACAGTGCCTGCTTGATGCCTGACAGCGGATTCTAAGTAACGCCTTAAAACGCATGACGTCGTCCATGCGCCGACATATTCTTGTATGTGTTAATGCTCAAGAAGTACGTACTCGCTTCTAAGGCAACCCTGCATTACTCTGCATTACTCTGCATTGTGTAACAGGCATTGTAAAAACATATTCTGTTTCCATTGTAAGTGTCGTTTTAGATCCCCTGTGTGTTTCTTTCAATTTTAATTCTTCATCTTTGTTATATACACACGCATGCACACAAGCATACACGCACGCACACGCACGCACACGCGCGCATATGTACACATACTCGCGCATATATATATATAATTGTATAAAGTATGTATATATAATTGTGTGTGTGTGTGTGTGTGTGTGTTTTAAGGCAATTTACCAAAATAACACAATACACGTATTTCTCCTTCATGTTTCATTTATAATCATCAGGGTTAGTATTACAGTTGAGACGTTACTGTTATAATGACGTCATAATGGTACTGTTTACATAGACTGTGGTCATCACTGAACAAGTAACATTATTTAAACCATTGTTTACATAATAACATTGTCATTGCAAAGCTGCAAATGTGACGTCATGGCAACGCCACGTTACAGTCTATGTAAACAGTACCATTGTGACGCCATTATAATACTAACGTCTCAACTGTAATACTTTTTACTGAAATCATGAATGAAACATGTTTGAAAAATATGCGTGTTGTGTTAATTTTATTAATGTCTTTAAAACATATATGCAACTGTACACTTGTGAACCTAACTCCACTAACTACCTATCTATCTATCTATCTACCTATCTATCTATATATTTGTCTATCTACCTATCTATCTATATATTTGTCTATCTACCTATCTATCTATATGTCTGTCTATTTATCTATATATCTATCTATATATTTAAAGATATAAATAGACAGAAAATATATATATATATTGTAATTCAAGTAATCAGGACAAGTGTGCTAGGCAGTGATGTCGAAAATCAATTTTGTCATTTCAATTCCCTCTTCAAGACAACTCTGTTGAAACTATTTTATACAATACCCGTAGACAACGTGTGCTTATTTTACACATTCAATTTAACTGAGTGTACTTCTGCGTCCCCTTCGAGTCTAATGCAATCCACTTTCAATCCTGGTGCTCTTTCATATAGTTCGGCTTTACGATATCCATCCACCCACACCTGAGTGCAAAAAAATTGTGAACATATTATTACTTCAATTATTTGAGGGACATTGAGAAGTGTCATGTATTAGTCAGGACTTTTCTGGATGTCATCTTCTACGTAATCTCACTTTATTTCCGGGCATATGCTTGCTTTTTTCAGGTTAAGAAAACCCGTGGGGTTTCCGGGGAGTGTATTCGGGCACTGTAAAGAATTCGACAGTTTGATATTCATAAAAGTCTTGAATTATATTTATTATTTACATTTTCACCTCAAGGTCTATATAAAGTTGAGATGAATCTTACCCGTCATTGTCATAACCTATACCACAAATAAATGTTATGTCATTAGACAGTGACAGACTGTCTGTACAACTGACGATTCTGTCATTTTGTGTGTTTGAGTCCCTCACAGGGCTGTCCAGAAGGGTAAACACTTAAAAGATAACTCAAAAGAACTTGATTCGTGCATCATTTCGCTGTAAATTTGAAATTTTCTGTATT
>JAULCD010094788.1:0-11609 GCA_032361085.1 Calliostoma canaliculatum
TTAGGCCAAATAAAAAAAGTGTTGTGGTTCCTATTACCCGACCTTGCCTACAGCATAGGTGTCGACCCTACCTTTTTTATTTTCATAATGACAAAAAATAACATTATATCATCAATTGCAGCTGAAAACCTAATTTATATTAATAGCCCTTAAAGTGCTGGCATTTGCTCATTTTAGTTTTTAAACTCCAAATGATACAGGCTGTTAAAAACCTATCCTGTGATAATTTGTTTAAAAGAGCACCTACAGGATAGTTTTTCAACAGCACAAAAAGATCACAGTTTTAAGACTGCCTGAAATCCACTCAGCACTTTAAGGGTTAAAATTTGATATCAGGGGGAACAAATACAATAAACAAAAAATAATTCCCGACCAACCTACCCTAAAGTTTAGAGACATGTACTCGGAACCACAACATTTTTTTTGTTTGGCCTTACTCTTCATTTCTAAAGTACCCCAATTATTATTTTAATTAGATGAATTAGTCTTTTATCTCATAAAAAAATCTATAACCTTTATTTGTCAAAGTAATTATAAAAAAACAGAGACTTCTTCTTCAGTTCACACATAGTTTGTTTGTTTTTGTTTTAGTGCTATATTTACCAGGGGCCCGTTTTATGAAGACGTCATAACTTGTGTTTTTCTTTGGAAAGTGCACAGTTTAAAAGGATTTTTTGCATTTGTAGACCAAATCCATTAACCAAGTGACATGGTTTAGGACGTTGTAAAGTTATGACGTCTTCGTAAAACGGGGCCCAGTGCTAGTGTAGAGGATTATTATTCATGGCTCAAATGATAAAATAAGAGTATCTTTTCTCCAAAACAAAGTTAACAGTAACAGTCTTGATTTGCTATCACGTTTCACTGCAGGTTTCACTGCATCACATTTGTGATGCAGACTTTTTTCCTGCCGTAAATCTTGCCGTCGCGATACATACCCCTGATCCTTAAGTGTCTCACTATATAAAACATATATTAAGTTGCTTTTAAAATAAATATTATTAACGCTATAATATTGAAATATTATTTTCATTATTACATTTTACGGTTATCATCCCCATCATCTTTGTTACAATTCAACAAAAGCGCAACCATAAACCTTGGGAATGTAGTAAATTTATAATTCTTAAATCGCAGCAACAGACGAAACACATGTTTTTCGGCCATCTTGTGACTTTTATTACAAAAGTGTAGGTTACAATGAAACGAACAAGAATTTTATTGAATTGCATACAGTTTCGAGTGTCAAACAGGTCACAAAAAGTATTAACAATATGTCATGTTATTAGTAAGTTAAACATTATTATCTTAAGCGCCCGTGACTTTATGTAAACTAGCTATGTGCATACTAATGTTAAAAAAGACAGCTTTCAGATTTGATCTAATCCTTCTTTAGGTTCAACCTGTAATCAAAACGAGGCTGTTTCTATGTACGTGGCATAGCAACTTGCCATAGCAACTCCGGTGCGCCGCCATTCCTGTCAACAACCCTGAGCAGAAGAACGCTCATGGGATGCTACAAAAGTCTCATGAAAACCTGCGCACAATCTGAAACGTCTTAGCAAACTCTCTGCAAAGTAAGCAATTTAAGCTGCCAAGATGGCAAGCGATTTGGAACTGAACGACACTCGTGTCGAATTCATAGCAGACTATGTTTTGAAAACTATGAAACTGAAGCCTGACAAGTTTGCAAAATTGTACAATGTCGACGAAGTGAAACAACAGTTTATGGACTATTTTGAAAGATCAGATTTGATATCACTCATTATATCTCTGAGTGCTAGTGGAAGTCTTAGTTTGAGTTTTGAATGGCCTGTCAACCCAAAAGGCAAAGCTTGTTATTTTGTCAAAAAGTCAAAAGAGGCAATCCAAAAAGACACACCTTTGAGAACGGCACTTTTGTATGGCGATCTTGCACTGTCACCACTTGATCAACTGTCAGCATTTGTTGATGAGGTATGTCATCTTTGATTTTCTTATAAATGTTGTTATAAAAAAGAAAAGACTATGTTGGCTGTACTTGCGATGTTAATTTTAGCATGCAAGCTTTCTGTGTACTGTCAAAATTCTATTTAACTTGTTTGTTCCTTTTTGGAAATCAAAAATTTTAAAAAATCACATTATAAATATTTAAAACTATCATTATCAATATATAAAACTATCAAATGAAATATAAAACATTGCCTGTTTAATTGGTTGATTAAAAGTTAAATTTACTGCGAATGAGGAAAATATGTCTAATTCCTTTTACCTTCTTATACTTTGTAATGCTAAATTCAGATTTTAGTTTTGATGTGAAACTGTGACCACTTTATACTGTTGAAAACCTATCTGTGATATCGTGTTTAATAAAAGCTCCTTTCAGGAGCTCTTTTAAACAAGTTACCACAGATAGGTTTCAACAGTCTACTAAGGTTTTACATTGACATTGACAAATGTGCAACTAGCATTACAGACTCAAATATTAAATTGTTCTTGTAATTATAGGTTCTGGTGCCACTACTATCAAATGATAGAAATCACGACCACTGGCCCAAGGTAGTGTCGCATGATGTTACTCGACATGTGCATAGTCTCAAGAGCAATGTATATGTGGTGTCAGGGCAAGCCAAGGGAAAAACCTTGCTTCCACTGCCTGTTGGAGCAGAAAGAGTTGAGGAAGCTGCCGTTGAAGATGAAAAGTAAATCTATTTCTGAATTGTCACCTAAAATAAGTATTCAGTGAATTTAAGCTACAAAATTTTAAATCACTTATATAAGTAAAGCAATCAAAAGCAACTTATAACAATTCTCTTTAGTTTCCAAATATAATTTGATTCTGGTATTTACAGGGATACATATGACAGAAACCTCGTTCACGCTATTGAGTCTGTTATCATTGACTGGACACATCAAATCCGAGATGTTCTGAAGAGAGATTCTGCCCAACCACTGTTGGAAGGACTTGATCCATTGCCTTTTGTTGAGCTGGATTTTTGGAAAAACAAGGCTACCAACCTTGAGTGCATCTATGAACAGGTATGTCTTTGAATAAACATTTTATCAATAAATAAAGTTAATAAATAAAATGTTATTGTTTATTTTATTTTTTTAAACAAAATTATTCAAAGAATTGTTTTTAAATTTATTTTTTTCTTATGCATTATTATAGAATAACCCTTAAATATCATTGGTATTTTTAAGCTGAGGGATCCAAAAGTAAGGAAAATGGCAGAACTTCTGGAGAGAACCAACAGCAGTTACTTCCCTTCATTCAAGAACATCTTCCGAGATGTTGTAGCAGGTGAGGTGTCCTTCAAATGTTCCTAGTCCACTGAGTTTATCATATCAACAGGTTCTAAAATTCTGAACAGAGTTCAACATTTATATGTTTCTTTGGCCTAACGATAATAATAATTTTGAATCCTGTCAAATAGTCATCATAATTAATTTTTTGTGTCTCATTAAATATGATTAATTACCAAAATTATACTCCCAAACCTTAAACGGCTATTTGTGATACTTTTATACTTCAATGTCCAAATGCCATTCTAAATAGGTTGTTAAAAAACCTATCTTAGTGGTATTTTGATTAAAGACCTTCTATAGAATCTTTTTTTAAACAAAATACCACAGGTTAGGTTTTCAACAGTACAATGTGGTCAAAGCTTTAGGTCCTACTAAATTCAATTCACGACTATAAGGGTTAAAATTATCAATTATTTTGTTTGTTTGTTTGTTAGCTCTAACTGAGGCTCAAGACATCAACCTCTACCTGAAGCCTCTGCGTCACCTGTTGGAGGATCTTGAACAGGCTGAGTTTGATGAGAGTATTCCTCTCCTGGCACCCACCTTCCACACTGTGTGTCTTGTCTGGGCAAACTCACAGTACTACAACACACCAGCCAGAATCATTGTACTCCTGCAGGAGATTTGCAACATGGCAATTGAAACGGTAATTACAACTAAGTGTTTGTGCTTATGCTGTCCCAATATGTTATTTTATGAATTGAAGTCGTCTGAGGCATGCTATTCTGAAGTGCAATGTGTCTGCAGGACTTAAGATTTTTCAATTCTTTTGTACCCATTTTCACTTTGGGGGACCCCATAAATTTACTAGCATAAAAAGTTTGAATTCCACTTAACTATACATCCAGCACAGTTTTTATTTTCTGTTCACCCTTAAAATACTGAGTGAATTTCAGCAAATCTTCAAACTATGATCACCTTTTTCTGTTAAAAATCTAATCTGTGATAATTTGTTTAAAAGAGCTCCTTTAGCAAGTGTTGTGCTTAGCACTTCGAGGTTTAACTTCTGAAATTGAGATTATGCAATACTTTGGATCACTGCCAAAAGTAATATGTGCAGTCATGTGAAATGGCTAAGTGCCAATTCTTTTGTTATGAAATAATTATCGTGAATAATAGAAGGTATCAAGTTGCCTGTTAACTATGCCCTGGTGTTTAGTGATTAGTGGCCCTAATATAATAAAATGTATTTTGTTAGAAAATGTTTGTATTATGTTTGGTGTTTTTCATTATAACTTTATGTTGATAATTTTGGTCTTTGAGTTTTTGCAACAAAACTTCTGAGGGTTTACATAGTTTTTGGGCATATCTAGAATTTGTTTTAATCTAAGAGTACTAAAGTTGAGTTCAGTTGGATTTTGATAGTGACAATTTATGTTATTGAAACTAGGAGTAGGAGTCATTTTGATTAATTACCATATGTCTTCAAAAGTTTTTTAATAATAGGTTAAATATTGAACGTTTAAATAGACATGTGCTACCACTACCACTACACCCTTTAACCCTTGAAGTGCTGAGTTGAATTAGCCATTTTTAAGTGGCGACCACTTTGTGCTGTTAAAAAACCTATTCTATGATAATTTGTTTAAAAGAGCTCCTGTAGGATCTATTTCAAACAAATTACCACAGAATAGGTTTTCAACAGCCTGTTCTGGTTGAAATTTTAATGCTCAAATGGGCAAATATTGTGTTCAGCACTTCACGGTTGAAGGATTAAACCAAATTTGTATTTTACAGGCCAAAAACTTCTTGGAGCCACATGAGTTGTTCAAGGGTGAGGTAGAAGAAACAGTGGAGAAAGTTCGCAAAGCACACAAAGTTTTGCTGGCATTCCGCAGCACATATGAGGAGCACAAGGTCAAACTCGCCACCTACTTCAAGGAGGGAGAACCCAAAGAGTGGGAGTTTGCACCTCAGCTTGTGTTTGCCAGATTTGACAAGTTCACCGAACGTGTTGGAACAATCTTGGTAATTTTACAAAAATAAAATAAAATGTGAACACATTTACACAGAAAATTAACTGTCAGAAAATGCATAAATTTTTTCATTGCATTACATTTGGTTTTATTGCAATTTGTGACTATGCTTCAAATCATGCACAAAAAGTAACATTTGAAGTGAACAATTTTTAAATGCAATTTTGTATACCGGTAGTTAGTTCAAGATTTAAAAAATATATATATATTTAACTTCTATCAAATATAAATTTTAATTGAATACATTTTCTTTATTTAAAATTTAATTTCAGAAATTAGTATTACAGCACAGTTAACCATTTATATTTTAAAAAATGAAATATTGTTCATCTTAGGAACTCATGGACACTGCCATGGAAATGATGAAGCTTGAGAAGATTGAACTTGGTGGTATCAAGGGCAAGTCACTGAGTGCAGAAGTTGTTCAAATATTTGAGGAGTTCAATGAAGTGTACAAAGTGTTCTCAGAACGTTCCTATGACTGTCTGGACCCTGCCAGTAAGGAATTCATAAATGACTACAACAGCTTCTTGGAAAAGATAGGAGACTTTGACAGAAGACTGGCCACTATCATCTGCCAAGGGTTTGATGACTGTTCAGGATTGGAGGGCATTTTCAAGGTACATTTATGGATTGGTTTGATACTGTCCATATTTTGATGCAGAATTATATTTTTAAGTGTTATTGACATTATTTTTAAATTTCAGAGTCAAAAGTCAAACCAAATTAGACTGTGGAAACCTATCCTGTGATAATTTGTTTAAAAGAACTCCCAGGTATGGGAGCTCTTTAAAACAAATTACCATACGAAGATTTTAACAGCACAAGGTGTTTTTGGTCAGTAATATTCTGTTTTATTTTGAAATATCTCCATTTAATTTTGTTTACATTGTCTAAAAAGATTGACATTTGAAAAAAAACCACACAAGTAAAATGATTTTGAAAAGATACTATCTAAAATAATTATATATGGGCTAAGTGAAAATTGTACCAATATATTCATAAGGTTGGATCATTGTTAAAATATACGCAAACTTAACACATTTCATTAAAATATCAATAATTGTAATTTGTTAGATAGTTTATTTCAAGTTGAAATTCTGAAGAAATTCATGATGTATGTGTTTTTGCAGTTGACTGACATTATGGGCACACTACTGGAAAGAAACCTTATCAAGAATGATTTCGACCACAAATATCCAGTGATAGTGAAACACATGAACCATTGCCTTGATGAAGCCAAGCTGATATACGATGCACAGATAGCAATCAAGAAAGATACTCAGAAAGCACCAATACATAAGAACATGCCAAACATGAGTGGTTCATTGCGGTGGGCCAGAGAACTGAAAGATAGAATATCTATTCCAATGGGCAACTTTAAACATATTGAACACCCGTAAGTAATTTTATACTAATGAGAACTTAATATCCCCCGCAACACTTTTTGCTGGGGGGTCGGGGGTGTATTAAAATGAACTCAGCCCGTGAGTCTTTGTGTGTTTGTACATGCGTACTTGTGTTCGTGCCAAAAAATATTTTTCTCAAAGCAGAACTGTTCAAAGTTGTTCATCGAAACTTTGCAGGTGGATTAATCAGGTGCTGAAGTGGTGCTTTTTGCTATTTGGAGAATTTTGTGAATTTTATTTTTCTTAGTTTCCATGGTAACAGTTTGGACTTTGTCTAAAAAGGGGTGTATTTTGTTTCTGGAGCAGAACTCGAAACCCATTCATTATTTTTCAACAGAATTTTGCAGGTAGATCAATCAGGTGCTGAAATGGTGCCTTTTGCTATTTTGGGATTTTTAAAATTTCTATTTTTCTCGTTTTTTATGTTTCTATGGCAACAAGTTTGACCGATTTTGGTGTTGATGCTCTTTTCTGGTCAGTGTCTTAAAAGTGAGAAATGTACAAGTACCCAAATCTAATAATCCAATATCAGAAAGACAATTGCTACATGCACGTAAAAACATTTGAACATTTGACATACTGTCATAACGTCATAACGAGTTGACATATTCATGATGAGTATTTTACCATTTGGGTGGATATTGATGACTTTGTCTTCTTGTATACTTTGTAAAAGTACTGAAAATATTTGAATTAATTAAAATTAATGTTTAAAAGGGTTTATTAACTCCACAATTATAGCAGTGATTAATTTTATTTGTGATATATATTATGTTTAATTTTGTAGGTGCATGGAATCAGAAGAGGCAAAACTAGTTTTCACCAAATATGAAGAAATGATGCGTCTGTTAGCAGAGTAAGTATGAGATTGATGATATTAATCATTTCGATATTAATCATGGCAGTAAGTTCAAGTTGACAATAAAAGTATTTGAAGAAGATTTTTAAAATTTGAATGTACATAAAAGCAGTTGATATATTTATTTTTGTTTGCAGATGGGACCAACAAATCTACAATGAATGGACCCAGGGTGTGGATGAAGCTTGCTCCTTTAACCTGTCACAACCTCTCCTCAACAGAAACGAGGAAACTAAACTTATTGCAGTCAACTTTGATAATCAGGTAAAACAATGCATGTTTAACATAATTAAGTATCAAAGCTTTCTGTACGTCTAAAATACAAACAAACAAAATTGGTTCTTTAAGCCTCAGTGTCGAATTGATTTCAGTAAGATTTAAACTGTGATATCTTGGGCTGTTGAAAACTTGGCCTTTAGTAATTTGTTTGACAGAGCTGCTTTCTTGAGCCCTTTTAAACAATTTACCACAATATAGATTTGCAATAGGTTGGACTTTTGATGCTGAAATCTACAGATGATGCTTCTTAGCACTGTGAAGGTTAACTTGATATAGTGTGGTCTTCACAGTATTAACCCTTCAAGTGCTGAGTTGATTTCAGCCAGTCTTAAAACTGTGACCACCTTGTGCTGTTAAAACCTTATCCTGTGATAATATTTTTAAAAAGAGCTCCTGTAGGAGCTCTTTTAAACAAATGATCACAGGATAGGGTTTCAACAGCCTGTTTCAGTTGGAATTCAAAAACTATAGTAAGGAGATGTTGTACTCAGCGCTTTAAGGGGTAATTTCTAAAACTTTTCAATAACCTAAAGATGGCTATGAAATGGACATTTATTAAAGTTGCCATATAATTTTATTTAATTTTCTGCTCAATAAGTATTAAAGTTGTCATTACTCTTTAATAATATTAACTTTTTCATTTTCAGCTTGTTGCGGTCTTACGTGAAGTTAAATACTTGGAGATTCGCAATGAAGAGGAGGTACCAGGTAGCGCCAGTGCTATGTATTCAAGAAATGACACTTTCAGAAAGTATTTGGCTAATCTGGACCTGACAGTGCAGTGGTATAACAAAGTGAGAACTACAGTGCTTGAGGTGGAGTTCCCTCTCATAGAAGGACAGTTGCAGGAGATAGATGTTCAGTTGGAGCAGGCAGAGAAAACACTCAACTGGAATGGGGAAGGTTAGTATCACTTTAATTCTAGGATTTTTATAAAGTAATCGATTTTAGTAGAATGTAAAATTGTGATAACCTTGTGTTATTGAAAACCTTTCATGGGATATCTTGTTCAACCCTTGTACTGAATTGCTTTTAGTTTGAAGTTACTTTCTTAGGTTGATGAAAATCTACTCTGTGGTAATTTGTTTGAAATAATTGCTTACAGGAGCTCTTGTAAACAATATACCATTGAACAGTTTTTAATCAGTCTATGTTTAATAGTCTATGATTTTGGATCCTGAAATTGGCAATTTGTGCTCTAGGGTTTATAAATCTCTGATATCTATGCTTACGTTAATGGGTTATATTGTCTGTGTTTTTGTTAACAATATATTCACTCTTTATTTTTTATCAGGAGTATGGGAGTATATCCAAGAGGCCCGGGATAAAGTGCATGATTTGGAAACCAGAGTACAGAATGCCAAGAACAATGTTGAGAAAATCCAGAAGATTATGACAACATGGAGTAAGACGCCACTGTTTGTCAGGAAGGAAGATAAATATGACACACTATTGAATCTTGATGACAGGGAAGATCGACTCAACAAACGCTACAATGAAATCAAAATGGCTGGAGAGAACATCCATAAGTTACTCAAGGTAAGTCAATTCCATCTTCAATTTTCATAGTAATATAACAGCTTTTCATTCAACAGTGTTCTGTTTCTTGAAGCTTTTTGAAGACAAACCCATCTTAACGTTCATCTTAGCACTCTCAATTATGAGAGTGCTAAGATGAATGAGTCGATGTTTTACCCTTACAAGAGCTTCATGGAATTTGACCAATGTATAAAATTCAAGTACCGAGAATAAGTGTCCCATGTTTAAGTTTAGAGAACTGTGACCTTGTTTAATTAAGAAACTAGTATCAAGTTTGTTGTTTGCCAAAATTACACATCATAAAAACAAAAAGGGTACTTTGTAGCACTTTTGTCCCCCTTCAGTTCTTAATCATCCCAGGTTGAAACAATGATTTGAATCTGGTTTTGTTTTATTTTTCAGGAAAATCTAGATTTTTTCAAGGCAGATGGACAGTCTGATACGTGGAAGGCATATGTTGACTATGTAGATGAAATGATTGTTGATGGATTTTTCAACACAATACACTGTAGTTTACATCATTTCTTAGATAACACTGAACCCAAGAATAGTCCTCCATCACTGTTTGAGGCGCACCTTAAGTTGCATGTTCCTGACATGGTGTTCTTGCCTTCTCTGGACTATGGTGTAGCTGATGGATACTATGATTTAGTAGATGGTCTAGTTGGCGACATCTACAAACAGTCATCCCTTGTTCCTAGATTGGCGGCTCATAGTGGACAAGAACATTATCAGGTAATGTATAGCATTAGAGTATTTAAATATTTGTTTTTAAAAATATAAAATTATTCATTAACCCATAAAGGGCTGAACCTGGATTAGTATAATGTCTAAAACTGTGATTATCTACTGCTGTTGAATACCTATTCTGTGGTAATTTGTTTTAAAGAGCTCCTCAGGAGCTCTTTCAAACACACTGCCACAGGATAGGTTTTCAACAATGTGTTCAGATCAGATTTTGTACACTGAAATTTACAAGTGAGGTCATTAGCACTTTAAGGGTTAAATGTCAGTAATAGATAGAGGTCAAGTTACTGGATGAAGGAGCATGCATTTGTCCCAAAACATCATGATCATACAAATAATTAAGTTGACATCCATCAAAATCTTATGTAATTTTGTTCATTCCAGCCTGATCTTGAGGACATGGAGGAATTATCTGACATGCGCCAGGAGTTGATGGATCGTGTGCAGAACATCATGAATAAGGCGTGTGACTATCGCAACTCCTTTGACAACTACGCCTACTTGTGGGTGGATGACCGCAATGAGTTCATGCGTCAGTTCTTGCTGTACAACCATGTACTCACCACAGAAGAGATAGAGGCTCATGCTGATGAAGGGGTTCCAGAGTGTCCACCAACGCTCACCCAGTTCAAAGAACAGGTACAGTTGTATTCCACACTGAAATAATCTTCATTATTTTTATAATTAAAGTATCAATAATTATTATTGTTTAAATGTTATCAGACTTCTAAACTGAATCTCAAACATGCGCAAATTATTTGTTCTTTTTATCTGTGGACAGCATTGTAATATTTGACAAATGTCAAACTATATCAGAAGTTATTATTTACTTGTGATTTATTTCTTTTGGGGGCATTTAATTGTGACTTGTTTTCGCAGATTGACACTTATGAGAAGATCTACGAAGAAGCTGAGCATATCGAGGGCATGACCATCTTTGAGAGCTGGTTCCGAGTCGATGCTAAACCATTCAAACAGGCCTTGCTAAACATCATCAAGAGATGGAGTCTCATGTTCAAGCAACATCTGGTAGACCATGTCACCAACAGGTACATAGCAACACTGCTGTAGTTCAAGATACAGGATTCCTTTTTCACCCTTAAAGTGCGAAGCCCAATTTGTTTCCATTCATTGTCAAAATTTCGCTTGAAATAAGCTCTTTAAAAACTGTTCTGTGGTAATTTGTTTAAAAAAGCTCCTACAGGAGCTCTTTTAAACAAATAACCACAGGACAGATTTTTAACAGCACAAGGTGGTCACTGTTTAAAAATCTACTTAACTATGTTCAGCACTTTAAGGGTTAATCTAGTACTGACTTTTTTATTGTCCCCCGCCGCGCTTTAGCGCGAAGCGGGGGACATAGTATTCGCCTCCGTCCGTCCGTCCGTCCGTCCGTCTGTACGAACCCTTGTTCCCGCAATATCTCAAGAACCGGTAAATAGATTTTGTTCATATTTAGTATTTAGGTGTATATACATAGTCTGCAGACACCAGTCGAGTTTGGTGACCTTG
>JAULCD010094899.1:0-11607 GCA_032361085.1 Calliostoma canaliculatum
GTTTTAATATTTCTTCACCTAATGATGTACGCGTAGCACAATGTCTCTTGACGGAACCCTCTTTTTAAGGGCAGAATTTTATTATATAAATGGCAAGTTAATTTCACTATGGTTAGAAATCTGACAGACGTTGCAGTGGCCATGTTTGAAGGTAGAATGACATACAAAGACACTGAAGAGTTTACGGAGAGGCCCCTTTCTGGAAAACACCGAGTTGCAATCCCGGGACAAATGCCGATATTTGCTTGATCACGTCCAGATGAAATATCAACTTTAAATATAATTCTTTAATTATTAAATTCTTAATTTTCATATTGTAGGTAGATTAGTTATTAGAGATAAAAAAAAACCCGTTTAAGTTAACATGTCAAATGGCTACTATCATAATAGTTAACCTTATACGATAATTTGTTCTTGAATTATATAATGGCATGATAATTTATTACTTATCATAACATTAGTGTCATTTGTCATTATAAAAAAAATTGTCATTTAGCTCAGGTGTGGACATTGTCTTTCTTTAATCAGGTTCACGTCAGCAACTTTACAATCCAAACATCAATACAATCAATAAATCAGTCGTGTTGTCGTCACAAGCTGCCGATTTAGTCATTGAAGAAGGTGGCTCAGTCGTTTAGTACGGTTTAACACCGTTGTTATTTATTTTTTCACGGCAGCAGGTTTTACGGCAGGAGGAAAGCTTGCATCACCAATGTAGTTATGCGATGCAGTGAAACCTGCGAGCTTCGGCTGTTACCTGCGAACAAAGAATGCCACTGTAATCTGTCCTCATTGTGTTAAAATGTTTCCAACAAAGGGAATGACTCTGATCCCCCACTGCGGAATTCGAACCATGGACCTCTTGGTCGAAAGTCTGGCACGCTAACCACTGCGCTATCCCGCCCCTCTCGGATCGTCAATTGTAGTGTTTAGCATATATGACAGCGTTTCAGACTTTTTTAGAATGTGCTTGCAATAATGTCTGAAGACTTGAAGGTTTACTCATCATTTGTGTGTTTGTACACACGGGCAGCACTAATAAAGTATTGCATTTAAAAACTCTAGAGTTTTAAAGGTACACTTATTTGCAAATCTACTGCTCACTTACATCCGCTTCACACAATCACGTCACTGCTGTGAATATGATTACATTGTTACCGAAATGGCCTGCAGTTTAGCAAAGGTGCTTCCTTGTGGCTTGTAATGTGTTTGGACCGACCAGTGTATCAATGTACTATCCCCCAGCCTGTGGCTTTGTCAATATGGTGTAATAAAAGGTATTAAAACTGCCAACTTTCGGAGGACTGAACTTCAAAAAGCTTCAATTATGTTTTAAATAATAATTGACAATATTATGTGTTAAGAAACAATTTCAGAATAAAATTATCAAAACCACAAAATAAAACACAACGTTTATGTAATTTAAAACTATATTTTTCTTTACAATGCTGTATTTTATGTACTTACCACGTCATTTTGTATTTATTAAGAATACTCTCGCAGCAGCGTTCTGGAAAATTAGTATTGTCTTAAGCCCGAACTCGTTTTATTTTTAGCTTGTGATCTCCAATGACCCTGCATTTGTTTTGAAAACATACTCTCTGTACTTAACATATGTAAATATTGTCTACAAAAGGTTCAGTAGTTTGGGAACTCTGATGCATGAGTAGAGCGCGGAGAGGACATAGTGAGTGAGTGAAATAGAGTTATACATGGCTTTCAGCGATATTTCAGCTATATTTCCATGTGGTGTACAAGAGGCACACTGAGGGAGGAACAGACGAGAAACATAGACTGGGGTCCTATTCTTTCCAGTGCCCGTGGACACTTGCTGGAAACCCCACGGGGTTAGAGATGACAGAATACAAAAGTGGTTTCTAGTAATGAATTTCTACTATTTCATTAATCATATTATAAATAGTATTTTTGACGTGTTGGTAATTAATATTATTGTTTTAAAATAGATTGCATTTAATAGTTTGTAATAACCATAGAAACACGCGACACATGTTACCTGTCGGATAAACAACTGTGACTAAAAGCTGTTGTCAGTTGCTCTTTCCAAGACAACCCTTCTCCCACAGACAATTTTCTTCCTCCCTTGACAATGTTTCTGTATGCTAGCTTACATCTGCTTCAAGACCTGTACTACTTCTTTCACATATAATGCCGTCAATTAGGGGCACATACTACTATCAGCCTTTCTTGCTTCAAACAGAACATACTTTAATGCAATATTCTCATCACTTGTATCAACATTTCTAAAATGATTTCTCAGTGCTGCAGTTGTTTTTGGATCAAACCCATCGAGATTATTTTTCTGACATTCGTTTTGTTAGCCAACAGGCGACACAAAACTTATCAAAAACGTTTTCGAGTCGCCACTGTCATGCTTTACTGTATAAATGAACTTACTTTGTGTGAGAAACAGATCGCCTTCCTAGTCGCTTATGTGGTCTCACTCAACTGACAAAGACGACAACGTGTATCGCATGTGTACGGGTCGCAAAATAAAATTTAACAAATACTAACTCATTCACATGTATTAAATGATCGTTTGGATGAAGAAATTATACTCTATGCTTTTTTAATTAATTGAATGCAGACTAAAATGTGACGAGTGTGGTATGTTGAAAACAATTTGTGGAAAGAACAGATAAGACAAGTTGGATCGAGTTGTCACTCTCGCCACATGCATTGAATTTGTAAGAGTCGATCTTAACACCTTACCGTGCGGCTCCCGGAATTATCCGGGTCAGGCTGTTAGCCTGACCCGGATATTTCCGTGAGCCGCATGGACAATCAGGCGGCGATGATGAGTTAGACACTAGTTGGAATAGGCGAAGCCCTTAAATTATTCCTGTACACGGCACTCGGGATAACTTCTCCAAAATTATGCCGCAAGGTAAGGGTTAACGACAATGACACTTCATCCTTTCTCAGTGACCAATTTTATTGCATTTCTCATTATAACTGGTTGTTAATCAAACTGCAGTAATTATTCTTTCAACACAAGTACTCCTTAGTACAACCAACGCCCACGTTTAGACAGCTTGCATCCTGTGGCAAGAAAACAAACATATATAATAATGGCCGCTAACGGAAACACACACATTAGATAGATCATACATGAAAATGAACTCAAAGTAAACAATAGGTGTCACATTTACAGAGTTTTTTGGGAATTCTAACTCGTCGAAAACAAAGCAAATGATTAATCTATATACCTTTGTTAGTATTACCCATCAAAAGGATGAATTTAGTTGGATCATCAACTGTGGACACAATTTGATGATGAATACCTAACCTGTGGTAGGTTTCAACAGCCTCCTTAGTACTTGTACACTGAATGTATGTGGTGGAAATAGAGCCGTTATAATACTACTATAATAACCTTGTATGGTACGACTTTGATACACATGTACTTGTAACACATGTGAAGAGTCACACAGAAACATTACAAGTACTTTGGTCCATTGATTTGTCACTGATTGCAAAACAGAAGAAATCGATGAAAACACGGCGACCATATGTAAACTTTGCCTATCGAAATTGTTAAATGGGGTGAAACAAAAAAATCTTTATGATCCCATTAGGACTGATCTTTAGACAAAGTTAAGCAGAATAGTCATCGGTACATTGATTCGTCATCGTTTGTAAAACAGCCGAACTCAATGACCACATGGCGACCACACGTAAATATAGCCTTTTGAAATTGTTAATTTGAGAGAAACAAACAAATCGTTGTAATCTATATCTAGTGACTAAGCAAAACAGGATTTCGTTAAGATAGTAAATCGTACATTCTGGGAAAAGTCCGCTTGAGCAGTTAGACAACTTGTGTTGTTAAGGCTGGTAAGTAAATAATTTAACACTTTTTATATATTTTAAAATACTTTGTTGTTGTAAAATCAAAAGATATTATTTTTTACTTGAGTTTTATTATGACAGTATTATAACTTAAGAGGCTTTGTGAAATGACCGACAATTGACCATGGTCTCTGAGGTTGTTTTCAAGGTCGAATTTGCAAAGTCTTAAACGACCCTTTCTATAAACATTCGCAAACACACACATACATGCTGTATTTGGTGGTTGAGTTTCCCTGTAAGGAGTAGTTTGATAAATGATAAACTTAATCTTTAACTGTCAAAATGTACATAACACTATCTATGTAATTTGTACTACAGGCCTGAGGCCTTTCAGTATTTGTGAATAAAATGATGATGATGAGTAGTTTGTAGGGAGTTTGTTCAAAGCTTTACTGAATTTAATGTTTTGGACAAACAAATTGAACCCCAGATAAACTGGAGACGTTGTTCAAAATGCAATAATAATATTAAGGTAATTTAAACAATAATTTATTATTTTTATTTGTGTAAACCAAACGTATTAAATATAATGACTATTGTACCCCAAATGTACAACTTGGTTTTTGCTTAACAATAGATACAGGAGAAGTTACAAATAATATTTAGATGTGAAACAACTGTCACATGTGGTGCAACAATGACATTCTCAATTCTTTTAGGGACATTTAGAAGTGGTGGTACATAGTTCTGGTTTGTTCGTAAGTTCACGACGTTTCGGGGCATATGCTTTGCTCATTCATCAGGTGAATTCACCCGATATATATTTTTTTTAAAAGGGTTTCTTTATATGTATATGTTTTCACATGTTTTCACATATAAAAAAATTAAATTCCAGTTAGTCCTCAAACATTTTGTTTATGTTTCTGAACATATACAGACACGAGCGCTTTCGCCGATGTCAGCTTTTCTGAGGAGCCGACATTGGCGAAATCACTCGTGTATTTATATGTTCAGAAACATAAAGAACATTTTTGAGGACTCACTGAAATTTATTCTTTTATATATATATATATTAGACTAGACTTTCTTAATACTCTCCATCTACTGTTTTGGTTGTTGGAATAACAATTCATGCATCTACTTTGTACTACATATATATCATAGCTCCTCATATAAGTAAAAATTACAATAAATCCACAAAGCTTTACGTTGCGATATAACTGGAAAAATGTTTAAAAAGGCCTAAAACACAGTACTTACTCACTGAATGATGCGCGAACATACCAAAGCCTTACAAAACATATGGATTTCCAAATGTGACTGTTGCGCCGCCTGGGAACTGCTCGTTGTACGTCATTAGGGAAATGACGTCTGAAAAATATCAGTCTACGCTAGTCATTACAGGTGGGATATATCGACTGACGATGTGCATGTAATTCAACCTGTAACAGCACTAACTCGTGTTTCCACAAGTTATTTTGACCTTGTATATTATGTGTGATAAAAACTGTTTAAAGGTGATTATACTTCTTTGTTTATTCGCCTTGTATTTATGTGACCCTCGTCTTTTGAACCCTAGTTGTGAAGATATACTGCCTAATAGTATGTCAACACTTTTCTAAAATTATGTGACAGTATACCGTCTATGTTTGTAATACTTGCTGGGTTTATTCCCTTAGCTCACAGTTTTGGTTTGTACCACTTGTGCGTCGGCATACAACACAAACACTGGACTGTCTACGCATCTCACGAGGTTGCCTTTGTAAGTGTCACCATAGTAGTGGAATGTTGATTACTTATGGTGCTGGCTGTAACATTTTAATATTCAAAACTTGACATTTGATATCTGAAGTTTGTGGTTCTCTATACTTGCATGTACATGGCGTCCTTGTTTCTCTGTGTAATTAACCCAAGTACAATTCATTTACTAACGCTGTGACACAGGTTGAATACCATATTACCTTGTTTCATTTTGGTCCAGCTTGATTTTAGTGTTAGATTTTGTGTCTTGGTTTGCTTTTATACTATTCCTCCTGCAACTGTCAGAGAAACCAATGAATTAAACATGAATGTGATGTAAGTAATGAGACAATAAACGTAAAAATGATTTCTTTGGACAGAAAAGTGCATATGGTTTAATCGTACTGTTATATGCCAGTGCTTAAGACTATAGTTCTTAGTCATACAGTGTTGGGAATGCAATACATTGTTTTTTTATGACTCGGTGGATGTTCATTAAAATGTATTCTAATATAATTAGGTGTGACAAAAATAGTAGGAAGACACCTTTAGCGCATGCCGGAAAGTTTTTGAGGTTCGTTATTGTGTACGGGAAAAAAATATTGAAAATTCTACAGTGATTGAAACTTAATTAACATTTGCTTGAAAGATGATTAGATAGTGTAATAAACTGAAGTACAAAAGAAAGTACACACCCCTAAAATATCTCTTTTTTAAATGGTTGAAAAAGTTGTTTCATTCTTAACGTTATCGTAATGTACCGAACACAACCAATGAGAGAATAGCGCTTAAACGTAACTTGGCATTTGTTAATCCCAAAAGTTGAAGTTTTAAGAAATCACTATTTTCTTATTTGCACGTGCAATTTGCGTACGAACAGAATAAAAGGCAGTGGATCCTAAAGTTTATTACACATGTTACAAAAAAAATTAAGACAAATGCCACGTTTAACAACAGCAGAGCGAGATAGAGCCATGAGAATGTCGGAACAGATCGCAAGGACCCTTGGCTGCCCGGGCAAACCATTATCTGACTTTTTCGACGTGTCAACCAGAATGGCCAGACAACCGACCGTCCAGAAAGCGAACGACCGAAAGTAACGACCGGCACCTGCGCACACTACATCTGCGAAACAGGTTCACTACCATGACGTCAACAGCGGCGACAGCGTTGGGTCACTACATCAATAGAAACGCAGTCATGAGACGACTTTGAGCTTCCGGTATCCGGGCTTATCGACCATTCTGTGGGATGACCTTAACCGCTAAACATCGCATCAACCGTCTTCGTTGGGCCGGAGGATTGAGACGCAAGCAACGTCATGAATGGTCAAGAGTTAGCTTGCACCATGTGTTCAACAATTCAGCCCTTTGGCGGCGTTAGCGTCATGATTTGGGGCGGCATTTCCGGCAACCAGAAGACGGACTTGGTCGTTATCCGCCCTACCCTAACAGCCAAAAGGTTCAGGGACCAAGTGTTGCAGCCGGTGGTGGACCCCTTCATGCAGAGATAACTACAGATGTTAATTCTTCAATAGGATAACGCCAGATTACACACCGCCAGGCTTACTAGACCGTCACCTTTTGCCTTGGCCGTCACCCTTCCCTAACTAATCACCCATTGAGCACCTGTGGGACCATCTGGGCAGACAGTTGCGATGTCGTGCACAGCCTCTAACCAACATACCCCAGCTGGAACAAACTCTGCGAGAAGAGTGACAGTGGATCCCTAATGACGTCATCTGACGGCTGATCGTTTCCATAAGGAGGCGTGTCCTGGTCAGTATCAACTCAAATGGGGGTCATATAAGGTACTAAAATACCTTGGATGGTCATCATTTGAATTTGAATTTCTACCCCCTTTGGACATAAGTGTTGCTAAAAAAGTTTCATGTTGAAACAAATATGCATTTTAAACACGTTTGAAAATGACTTGACAATGAAATTAAACATTAGAATCTTATTACAGTTTGTCCTGTCATTTTTTACTGTCCACATAGTGGGGTGTATACTTTCTTTTGTACTTCAATGTAGTATTAGCCGAGGAGCCTAAGATTTAATCATCAGCTGACCACGTTTTTGAGATCTAACAAATATTGTTAAGACCCGCTGACGATTTCCGACCTTGTTCAAGTTTCAAGTTTCTTTACGGACATTTGTAGACTTAACTATTTTGAATTAAGATACAAACTTCGCATTTTTATAAGGAATGTTCAATAAAGTACATATTTTTGCTAAAAACACCGCGGCTCGTCAAAGACGTTGACTCCCGCAATCTGAAGGAAATTCCGTGTCAAAATGACTGTGTGGAGTCTTGTGCTACCGTGTTGGAAGATCAAATCTGAACCATGTGCTGCCATCAATGGCAGATGTTTTAGATCTGGTCACTGAAACCAGCAGCATTGAGGTTGCCAGAATGATGAGAAACCTGGGACGCATATTGTCACAGAAACAAATTTATTACAATAATCAATAAATTTGTAAACAAATACAAATTAATGCACATAAATTACAATGACACTACACAATTGAGTGGTAATACAATATCAAATAGCAGTAAAAAGTTATATGGCAGTGGTATGATAATAATATCTAAAAACAGAAATCAAAGGAAACGTCAATGATCACAAAATATATTCACCCAGTAGCTACTGTCAACTGTTGTCAAGTTTCCAAGAAAGTCACAGGCACAGACAGATATGTTGAGTGAAAACTTGTCTTGAAGTTGTTGTTTTTTTCAAATGAGCGAAACACCCCTTCTTTATACTCTCAATTATTTCCATACTGTTTTCTTTGTTACTAGATTCTTACAGATTGTGTGAGGTTATACCAGATGGGAATTTCCAAATCTACTTTTTAGCATTCCCTGCCTTGAGTGCAGCATTTATTTATAAAACCATGTCAATCATATGTAAATTACTGTGTAATGAAATCCAACTCCACTTAACCATATGACAGTGTAAAATAGTGGCTATATTAATGAACAACAAAATACCCTGCCATATAATACTATGACAACTCCACCTCCAAATCTGTCAATTTCCTATACACAACACTTGGCGTAACGTTCATGACGGTGCCTCCATACCCTCGTCCTACCATTAGCAACTTGAAGAGTAAATCGGTATTTTTCATTGAAAACGACTTGATACCAATTGAGTTTTGCTGTGCCCACTACCGTTGACGTCTGTGTAATTAGATCAAAGTTGACCCACACTATGGCGGTCGTGCTTAAAGGTGAGTAATTCGCCGCCGGTTTCAAAAAGTTTGAGCATTTATCTACCCTCAAACAGTTAATTTCTGGTGCATATAACCGTAAAAACTTGGCTACAGAGATGACGTCAGACATTCTCACGATCCTTTGCATGTGACGTCACACGCGGTCGACTTGGTCGAGGACGATCAGCTGTTTAAATTATACCCGTTTGCTGTAGACGCGTTTGTAAATCATAAACAATCCGTCAACTACAACCCATCGTCGTTGCGACTTCAGCTACGGACGCTCTCTTTTGCAACATGTCAATGGTACGTTCGAGTTGCACATATGAAAGACTAGGCATGACAAATGGTCGTAAATTTATTTTTTTTATAATTTGTGACTAGTTGAAAGTATGAGTAAAGACGGGTGGTCCCAGCGGTGATAGGATGGCCGAAGGTTTGGGCCTAAGGGAGAGTGACCGGTTTCGTACAAGTTTGAATCAGACTTGTAAAAATCCGACTAAAGGCCTAAAATATGGTTGAAAACACGTAACCAGTTGCACGTGAAAACCACACACTTTTGCCACAATAGTTCTGTGCGTTTGACTTAGACAGATTAACCTAGACAACACTGAGTGTTTTTTTCTTCAAGTCTACACGTAGACATCACTGCTTAAATACATAATAATCGAAAACAATGATAACTGGTCTAACTGTTCAAACTTTAGGAATGTAAATTTTTAATTTATTTCAGTATACATGGTGACTTACTACTTCTCATTTGATTATTGTGTAATTTCTGTTAAGCACCTTATACAGTTTACGTATACTGCATTGTATAGTCTGTAAAGAGTCTGAGTTATTATTTGTAATAACAAGTCTCCCTGCATTTGTTCGTTTTACACCCTGTTCTATGACATACATATTTCTGAGTTTTCAAGTTTCAAGTTTTGTTTTACATTGGAAGTTGTCATGTAGTATTACATTGACTACTAGACATAATACCCTTTTAATCACCCACGCAAACCCAAAAGTTGTCATCGTCAAAGGGGATGCCTTAGGTATATTTGTGACGTCACAGAGGTATTTCGTGAAAAATTTGCTATCGATTATTTCACGTGTAAAAGTATACAGTTTAAGTTGATATGTTTAATTAACACAATTAATACATGTTAAATTCGTAATATGAAGACCACGTTGAGCTTGGTACTTATGTTGACGAATGTTAAACCCCTTTTCTCTGTCTAAAGTGGGTTATTTTTTAATTCCTTCAACAAAGTACACAATTTAAAATAAAATGTCTTAAATACATTTAGTTTATTTTTATTCCAGAATATGGAAACCTCGTTGAACTTGGCACTGATGTTGACGAATGTTATACCAAATACCCTCCTACCATTATCAGGAACATCACTGATGGAATGCGCACAACAGTGCTTCTACTCTCCAACATGTGCAACAATTTTCTATGACTTCAGGAATAACACGTGTTATGCAAGTGAAAACTTGTGTTCTATAACTAGCCAGAAGCTGACATCAAGCAATGGAACCAACTGTTTTGAGTGGAAACATGGTAATATGCCATGTTTGTTTAGCTGATATGTTAAGAAGTTGATGTTCACAATGAGAAATTTGGGAAGTGGGAACGTGTCAAACGTTTTGAATTGACGCCTAATGTGTGGAGTATTGAAGAAGGCCACCTCACTCCTACCATGAAATTAAAACGTAGAATTATCAAGGATCTCTACAAAGATCTCTATGATAAAATCTATAACGAGAAAATCTAAGAATTGGTTAGATTTACTACAAAGGGGTTGCTTTAAGCGATCCCTTTTTTAATTACATCGTTTTACTTCTTCCAGCTGAAGTTGGCTTCTCAAATCAAAAGATGAGGTACCCGCCCCTTTTTGAAGGTTAAGGACCCTATTATAGAAGCACTTAAAATACTATCTTTGAAATGGAGTCCTAGTCCAGTAAATATTAAAACTACTCTATTTGTACGCAATTGTTGATGTTGAAACTACCGGTGGTAAATTCAATGAAGAAGGAATAACTGAAGTCGCCATCTATAAATTTGACGGGCATGAAGTTGTCGACCAATTTGCCAGCTTGATCAATCCAGAGAAAGAGATCCAACCATTTGTGGTGAATCTTACGGGCATCAACAATAAGATGTTGATCAAGGCTCCCAAATTTTATGAAGTGGCTAAAAGGATTATTGAAATCCTGGACGGCACCATACTGGTAGCCCACAATGCTAATTTTGACCATCGCATGCTGCGCTTAGAATTTGAGAGGTTGGGTTATGAATTTGACATGCAAACCCTTTGTACAGTAGAACTCGCACAAAAGTTAATGCCAGAGCAGCAAACTTACAGCCTGGGCAAACTGGTGCGCAATCTAGGGATTCCCATTACAGATAGGCATCGTGCGACAGGAGATGCCATCGCTACGGTAAAGCTTTTCAAACTATTGCTAAATAAGGATACTTCAAAGGATATTTTGCAACAAAGTCTTAAGTCGTTCCCTAAAACGATCGTAGCCACTAATTTGAAAGGTCTGCTGGAAAAACTCCCCTCATCTACTGGAATTTATTATTTATATAATAATGTTGATGAGCTTATTTACATAGGGCGCAGTCGCAACATGAAAAAGAGTCTTACTCAGCATTTTACGAGCGAGCGCAGAAGATCTCGAGAGATTACGGAACAAACCCATGAAGTCCGTTTTGAGAAAACAGGCAATGATTTGGTCGCGTTGCTCAAGGAAAACCTGGAGATTAAAAAAAGCCATCCCAAATTCAACAAGAAATCAAAAAAACCTAAATTTTCACATGGGATCTTTAGTGGTGCCAACGATG
>JAULCD010095010.1:0-11606 GCA_032361085.1 Calliostoma canaliculatum
GATATTATCGCCATGTCGTGTTGTGCTATCGCCATGTCGTGTCGTCTTATCGCCGTATCGCCATATCGCCATATCGCGTGGGTTATAGAACGCGATATCGCGATGGCCCTTCTCGGCCACCATAGAAGGAAGCTCGGTGTCACTCCCTGTTTTGGACCAGATTTAAAATCATCCAACCTTTCTAAAAGCCCCCTTGAAAACAATACCACACGATAGGTTGCCTATAACTAAAATCAACTCAAGGCACCGTTCCTCATAGCGATCTTAGGCTAAGTTGGTCGTAAGTGCTAAAATATAACATTGGCTTACGATGCCGTTCCAAAACTATTTCTGCGCTAATACAACAGGGTATTGTTTCAAAACTCATCTTAACACTAAGATCGCTTTGAGGAGCGGGGATCAACACTATAAGGGTTAAGCATAACGTTTCTTTTTAACCTACACAAACTAATTAATTTTTTAAAGCATTTGAGCAAATAAAACACCCTCTTTAAAGTCCAACCTGAAACTGCTGTGGTAATTTGTTAAAAAAAGAGCTTATTTCCTGTTGTAGTTTGCTTAAAAGAACACCTCTTAGAAGCTCTTTAAAACAAATACCACATAATAGTTTTTTTTAACAGCGTTTTTAAGCTAAAAATCGAAACGGAAACAAACAAAGAAGCCACTAGCGAATCAGCAAGATCTTGATGACGTTGATGTCAAAGGGATACTATAATTATGTACATACATTCTTGACCTTTTGTATGACGCAATTAAAAAAAGGTATTGTATAAACATATCTGTTGTCTTTTGCATACTGATCCTGGATAAATACATCAAATTATTCAGGATGTTGCATCCTGTGTTGTATCCTGTGTTATATTATCATCTGCACGGGACTCAACCACACAAAGTGATAGAATAATCACTCAACCACGCAAAGTGATAGAATAATCACTTTTTCAGATAGTGTGATCCTACGTATAACATAAAGTTGTGTTTGTCACTATCTAAATGGCATAAAATTCACAGAATATACCTGTTACAATATATGTAAATACACGCTTAACTCCCTTTTTACATTAATTCGTTTATTCATTTAAAATAAATTTTATTTAAAAAAAATATATTATAGTATGTATCTTAAAATAATATTAAAAACAAGTAATGATATGATTTCTGGAGTTATTAAATTTTAAACTTATAAAGCATGTAAATTTTTGTTCATTTGCAGAAACCTTTGTCCATTTAGGTTATCAATAGTTGACGGAATTCGGTGAGAGTGGAAGCATATTAGATTAAAAGTAAGCAACAATTTCTTTACATCTTCCGAAAGCTGGATTAACCTGATAACTTGATGGACGACGTAAAGAGTTAACGGACACGGGTGAGTGAACACAGGTGAGCGGGATTCACGGTCAGTGATCACGACAGGTCATACCTGTGGTCATACGCGACACGGCCATTGTTAGCTAATTAGAGAGCCGCGTCGTCCCTGTGTCATTTGCCGCCCTGCCTTCCGGTAACGACACCGATCTAGTGAGTGATCTGTGTTTATAGGGTTAATTAGCGATGATATGTTCTTGGTCCATGTCATTATCTGACAGATTTGTTGTCAATAGAAGTATACATCTAGCTATAATAATAAACGACATAGTTGGTCGCCTTGCTTGATCCCTATGATGTGCTTGCATATTTGTGTGTGCGTGTTTGTGAAGGTAAATATTACAGTTTATACATACTTAAATGATTTTACTTAACTGCTACAACCTAGTGTTGTTGAAAACCTACCATGTGGACATTTGTTTAAAAGAGCTCCTATAATGAGCTCTTTTAGACAAATGACCACAGGATAGGTTTTCAACAGCATATCTAGGTTGGACTTAATTTAAAGTATGCCAATAGTACTTAAAGGGTTAATAAGTTTATGTTGTTAAATACTAAAACTTGTATTGCTTGTACATTTTTAACCCTCATAGTGCTGAATTAATTTTAACTAAAAACTGTTACCATCTTTGGCTGTTGAAAAGCTGTCTTATTGTAATTTGTTTGAAAGAACTCCTAAAAGAAACTGTACTGAATAAAATACCACAGTTAACAAGCTCCAATAAATAAATTACCACAAGACTGGTTTTCGACAGCAAAACGTTACAACAGCTTAAACAGCTAAAACCACAGGAAAGGTTTTTAACAGTCTAGTTTGGTTTAACTTTATACTAAACTTGACCAAGTGCTTAAAATGGTTAACTAGTGTAGTGAATTTTATGCCATTTAGAAAGTGACAAACACAACTATATGTTATATTTAGGATCACACAATCTGAAAAAAGTGATTATTCTATCACTTTGCGTGGTTGAGTCCCGTTATTCTGATTTAAGATATGATCTATTTTATAAAATTGCCCAATTTGAACCAGCTTTTCTCTCGATGCAACCTCTTGATAAACTTTCCTATGTTATGCTAAATGATCTGTTTTCACAATAAGTAGCCGCCACTCTCTACAAAATGTACAAACGTGAACTCCCCGTGTATATGCCCTATCACAATTATTTTAACTCATATATGTACTTTTTTATAATTTTATATGTATACGTATATGTTTGTTTGTTTTATCATGTACCATTTCAGTGCCATTGTGTCTTATAAGCCTATATTGGCTGGACTTTGCATTTTACAATTGTGTATTATATATCTGTATCCAATCTTGTTTTACAGCAAAGTGTGACACATTAATAAACTATTTCTTCTTCTTCTTCTACAACATATAGTTAACTAGTGTAGGTTTTTACTTTATAGTGCTTAATTGATCTTAATTGCAACCACCTGTTGGTGGACTTTAAGAACTGAATATTTCAATAAGGCCGTAATGGTTAGAAAGAAATGCACTCAATGTAAAATCAAGTTTATAGTTGACGACTATTAGTTGAAGTGTTATTATTTTTTAGTTTATATATTTTCGTTGTTTGTAAACGAGAAGCGCTTAAGACGCTTTATGGTCTCTCGGTTTACTTAGTTCAAGTACAAGTGGAGACGGCTGGATGTAATCTTATTTTGTGTTTACCATATTGTAAATCCTTGCTTGACAATTGAAATACTGGTGAAAACGTCGTAAAGCTCCAAAGTAACTCACCAAATATAAGGTTTGAATTTATTTCATTTCGTTTTGTTTTACGAATCAATAACTGTTTATGTTATAGCGATGTTTGCGAGTAAAAGTGATCAGGGACCCGTTTCACAAAGACGTCGTAAACCTATTCACTAAAACCGGTGGATTTAGCTTACAATTGCCAAAAATTGTCGTAAACTGTGCACTTTCCAAAGAAAAACTTGTTTTTCTTTGGAAACTGCACAGTTTACAACGATTTTTGGTATTTGTAAACCAAATTCATTAACCCAGTAACATGGTTTACAGTGTTGTAAAGTTATGACGTCTTTGTGAAACAAACGGGCCCCTAGTTATTTTAGTTAACGATCACACTTACTTAATCAAACCATGTTACTGTCGCATGCAGATAAGCTGGTAAAGACCTACCCTGTTAAGTGTGTTGTATATGTTTAAAATATGTCCTATAAGAATTTTTAAAAATAATTACATGATTGTTTTCTAAAAACTTCATAAAAACCAGATCATGTTGCGTTGCACTGCCCTACTCTACACTGTACAATGGGTTTCTAACTGCATATGGTAGTCACACCGATTGTTGCAAAATTCCGAACATATCCTAACTCGCCAATATCAGTAATACAAAATAGTTTTGTAATAATTTATTTATGAGGGATAAGAGTAATGTAGAAAGTTTTGACTGACAACTTTTTGAACAGGCCCCCGTTCCTCAAAGCGATTTTAAGCTAAGTTGATCGTAAGTGATTTTTGAAATCTTTTTAGATAGTCTCATGGTAAGGTACGCGGGTATTGTTGTTTTTAAAAATACAACCCTTGTATCATCTTGACAATACAAAACGGGTCAATAGAAAAGAGAATATGCAAAAGTAATAATCATCGATTTATTGACAAAATAAATTAATTTCAATATGTATATCATATGTACATGAATATAAGTTACATCCAGGTACTGGAAAAATATTCTAAATATACAAAAATGTAATGTACATTCATAAATAGCACATCAAAAATGAAAAAATGACAGTTTTAATGATGATATGTAATTTTAGCACCTTAGAAATGAAAGCCTGACAATGCACATCACAAATGTCAAAAAAATGCAGCGAGGAGTTTTCTCCGACTAGGGAGGTAGGAATAGCAGACGGAATACTCCTTTTCCGTTTTTATTGCACTCCACGAACAGATGATGATTCCACTTTTTAATTCGTTATCAATCTCATTAAAACTAGATCTTTTGTTGCGCTGCGCAATTCTCCTCTGCACTTACGTGCAGCGAAGAACTGCGCAGCGCAACGAAAGATCTAGTTTTAATTATATTTGGTATAAATGTTATAAATATATAATTTAACATTTTGAAGAAAATTATTTTTGATTACTTTTTCGTTTTTCCCCAATGAGGTAAACATGAGACATAAACCAATACAGAAAGTAGAAGTTAAACATAAAACGAAATTGGAATCAAGAAAGTTTGAGCACATGATTGTGTGAGGTTTTACGGTTGTGTGTAGGAACGTTGCAGATATCACAAAACTAGTCTGTCACAAGACAGGTTGTAGTCACATTGCTAAGACCAAAGCAGCCAGTCTGCAACAGTCTGAAAATGCCATTTTCACGTCTTTACTTCAAGATTTGTTTCACCATTCTCACTGAGTGTCTAGAAATGTTTGATGATTTCCTCATCATGTGAAAAAAAAAATCACATTAATTGTTCTTAGGTATTAGCACTTTGAAGAATGTCCTCGATCTCTGAATGACCGCAATATTTTCTGAACCCTTGTTGAGCACCATCTTGTATTTCGACAACATCTTTTTCAACATCTAGCACTGATTGCGGTGTCTAGCACTTGACCGTGACATCATGGGGTGACGTCATAGCACGTGTCCTCTTGTTAACACTGGGCGAGTGAGGTATCACGTGCAGCATGACGCCGTAGCACTATATGACGTCACAGTTGAACTTTCCGCTTTGGTTCCACTTTTTATGAAGCTCTTCTTCGAGCAGGGCCCCGTTCCTCAAAGCAATTTTTGTGTTAAGATAATCGTAAATGATTTTTGAAACAATGCCCTGTGGAGTTGTTTCTTATCATAGACTTACGACTGCCGTAGCGCAGATATCGATTTGGAACCGTTGCCATTTGCACCGGTTCCAAAGCGATCTCAGCGCTACGACAGTAGTAAGCCAATGTTATATTTTAGCACTTACGATCGACTTAGCCTTAGATCGATTTAGGAACAGGGCCCTGGACCCTGGGTAAGGATTCTCTCTTCACGGGACACATCTTTGGATAATGCACTTTGTTGTGGAGGAATGTACCCTTCTCTCACAGGAAGCCGGTACGTGGAACGGGGCTCTATGAGTCCCAAGTCTTTGGATACACAGAAGTATACTTCATGAACAGCAGTCCCTCTCTCATACCGTATCAGCTGTAAAGAAAAAAGAGAAAACGTTAGGAAAGGAATGTTGGAATACAAAATGCTGTTCTTTTGCATAAATAGGCCGATATTTACACTTAGCACGATTTACTGCAAAGTTATACATATGAAAAAAAAAAAAATGTGTCAATTTCCGTTGTTAATGCAATATATTAATGTTGTTCAAAAAGAAATATTTACTTTTGTACTAGCATAAAATTATTTTGTATCCATAAGTATTACTTACTGGAACAGGTTGTATCCTTTTCCCAGTCGACCTTGAACCCGGCTCTCGTGCACTGCTGGGCGTATGCGCGGAGAGATTCGCACGCGCACTGGTGACCCGGGGGACAGTCGCACATGTCGGTGACGCAAGACTTGACGTAAGGCTGCACATTCACCTTACGCCGACATCTAGCGAATGAGCGACTGTAGAAGGCGTTGCAGTGTCGGTTTGCTCTCATCTTGGCCTGGGAGTTGCTCTCACACGGAGATTTGAGACGTCGAAGTTTCGGCTTGACCTTGCACGCCTTCTTGCTGCCAACTCTCCATGAATGTCCGAACTCCTCCCCTTTGCTGTAAGTCTTCCCCCGACGTCCTGTCAAGTCGTCGCTCTCCACACCGTTGTAGTTGCCGCAGAGTCCGCACATCCTGTTCTTGTACTGACTGTTGACGGTGACCTCGAGGTAGCTATCGCCGTCCCACACGACCTTCAACCCGATATCGGCCTTAAACGTCACGCTATGTCCGTCTCTTCTAATCGTGAACTTGTCGGGCTTCGTGTATGGCAGATGGATGCGCTTCTTGTCGACCTTCACCACAAGGTTTTGTAGCAGGCTGACCTTGGTGCCGCCTATCATCACCACCAGCATCTGGGTCCAGGCAAACCCGGAGGAGAGTCGAACCCCGTTCTTGACCTTGATCTGGAAAGCGTTGTGCTCGCTGCAGTCCTTGGCCAGCATGTACTTGCAGGTTCCCTGGAAGTTAAACATCTTGCCGTCGAACGTCCTGTAGTGGGGGTCGCCGAACACTGTGCATACTGCATCCTCTGAAACACGGATAGAACAAGGTTTGATAATGGTCATTGATGTATTACAGAATGTGAATATCATTGGAATAACGTTTCAGTTTACACAAGTCAAAATAGTTGTAAACTGTGCACTTTCCAAACAAAAACGAAGTTTTTCTTTGGAAAGTGCACAGTTTACAACGATTTTGGCTTTTGTAAACTAGTTATCATTGTATTAATGTTGTGACATCGTCTTTAAAAGGTCATCTTTAAATGTGAGGTAAGAAAATGTAATCTGACTCCACTTACGTTCAATGCATTTAGGACAGCAGGCTCCGGGCTCGAATTTGAGACGATATCCTTTTGGACACCAGAGGGAGTTGCTGCAACGTTCACGTTGACAGTACGTCACGCCGTCATCGCACGTGCAGTGCGTGCAGATACTAGGGCGCCATTCTTCTCGATGCTGGAGAAGAAATAGAAACAAACGTTAGAAATAAATAACAGATACTTAATTTAATAACTGTACATATATTTTAGTTTAGTTTACAGATACCAAAAATCCTTTTAAACTAAGCACTTTCCCCCCAAAATACAACAATATACGCTTAAAATTAAGATATTCAATGCATTATTTAAAAATCTTTATACTGTGATATAACAGCTGTGGTACCCGAGCCAGGTTGGGTTTTTAGTAATAAAAGATGTCTTAACATGTATATACTATATAATGCATTATATTTACGATATCTGCATTGCTACAACATTTCGGTACCTACCTTGTACCCCTTCTCCTGGAATGTACAGTCCCTCTTTTTGGGACACTTCTTGCAGCAAGACCCTTCCTGTGGGATCTGCTCACTCTCCGGGCAATCCAAGGGGGGACAGCTCTTGCGGGTACACACACTTGTTCCCTTCTGAAAATGGAATCGTCTAAAGTTAATTCTTGTTTCCAATGTTGCAACCGTGAGACGAGATATTAATTCATCCTGATAAGGGGGCCATTGACATATATTTGAGACTATGAAGAATGCACTTCATTGATAAAACTAGTCAAGGGGTGATATGTGTAATACATTGAGTCAACAACTGAGGCTAGTTCATTCAAACTTACAAAACCTGAGGTGTCGTGCTACTTAACGTCTTGTAAAAAGTCAACAAAACATGCGATTGTTTTCCTGGGTGCGTTTCATAAAGCAGTCGTAAGTTTACGACGTCGTAAACCATGTCGACGGGTTGGCCTAAAACTGCCCCAAAATGTTGGAAACTGTGGAAATTTATTTTTATTTTGAAAGTGCACAAAATGTGCACTTTCAAAATAAAAATTTGTTTCCACAGTTTCTAAGATTGTTTGGCATTTATAAGCCAACCCGTTGTCCCAGTCGTTTACGACATCGTAAATTTACAACGCTTTGTAAAATGGAACCCTGATAGAAATGTGAATGATCGTGTCCTAATCTGGCTAATGTAGTCAACGAAAAGCGCCACCTATTCAGTCGTGCCATACGATCCTCAAATAGAGAGATTAAATCTTAAAGTGTCCATTTAAATTACAACTGTAGCTAACTTGTGCTGTTGAAAATCTAACCTGTGATTATCTGTTTAAAAGAAACTTCTTTCAGATTAGGTTTTCAACAGCTTATTGAAATTAGAATTTAGACAATGAAACAAGGAACTGTTGAGCTTGGCACTCTTAGGGTTAAGTACCTCATCAAACAAGTACAATGGTACACATGTTCCATACTGAGAAATTAAAGTAACTTACCAAACAAGTACAATTGGTACACATGTCCGGCTCGAAGGTGGCGCCCTCTCTATGCACGGACTTGGCGAAGAAGCACCCAGTCCTGATGTCGAAGATCTCCCTCATCCCCTTGCACTTTGGGCAGCACTCCCCTTCGGGATGGTGCACTGACTCGGCCGGGCAGTTCAACACGGGACACGCCCTCTTCGTGCATGTAACGGAACCTCCCTGAAACAACACAAAGATTTCCATTAAAGAATGCGCAACGTATTGAAACTCTGAGCTAATGGGATGAATTTACAAATGCCCCAAATTATTGTAAAATGTGCACTTTCCCCTAAGACAATTTGAGAACAATTTTAAAGTGCACAGTTTGAAACGATTTTGGCATTTATAAGCTTGTATTCTTTTAAACGTGCACATATCATTTGAGTTAGTCGGTTTTACCTGAGATTAAGAAATTGTAAAAATCATTATGTTGTTATTTATGGACATTAAAATGAGAATCTTCACATACCTGGCAGGTACATGTCACACATGGATCGGTCTTCAGGGAGAAAGAAGCCCCGTTCTTGTATTCTTTTCCTTCGTAGAAGCAGCCTAGGGAAATAACAGATTAAAGTCAGTTGATATTTTCAAACAAGATAACGTTATTATTACATTGCTATTGTAACACTAGCTGAGAACAAGTATTCCTCAAACCATTTTGCACACATCGAAAACAGATCCATTAGAGTTGGTTTACAAATTGTGTACTTTCTAAACCAAAACACAACTATTTGTAGAATTGTAAACTTAATAAATGAGTCTGGTTGTTGATTACAGCGAACATTGGCCTTTAGTTACCTCCCCTGAACCAGTTTTGTATGTAAACAAAATGGCGGTTGGCAAACCGGAAGTACAACTCGTCTTTCCTGCTCTGCACCTGATAGATGTCTTGTACCTGACTATACGATGATAGAAAGGATTTAGAAAACTGGAATTTCTTTTCGGGGTCGGTGAGTGAAAAAACGTGCCCTTCATACTTAATGCTATCAAGAACAAGTAATTCACAACGATCTCACGTTTGAACTTATGTGACACGGAAACGGCAACAGTTGAATGACCCCGAGAAACAGAAGGGTCGTAAGCGGCCATTAAAATAGCTGTGTGTAGCGGTGGGCTGTTGTGAGCATAGTGAACATGCCAATGATGTAGGCAACTGTCAGAAGGAGGCTCTGGTTTATTTATGGTGACATATATACAACTGCTAATCTATTCTCTTTTTTTTGTAAAGACGATAAAAACGGGTGATGACTGTGGCCCACTTTTGCCGTGTCCCTGTTTTAATCCATCATACGCTGTAAATGTCCCTCAAAGAATCCATCATATGCTGATTTTTTAATTTGTTGATTTTGTTAATTTCTTTGTCTTATGTAAATACTACGATTGCTGAAAATATCATGATTATTTGTTTTAACCCTTTGAGTGCCAATCGATTTTAATCGTCTTAAATCTGTAAGTTCCCTGTGCTGTTGAAAAGCTATCCTGTGATAAATTTGTTTAAAAGAGCTCCGAAAGGAGCTCTTTTAAACAAATTCTAACAGGATAGCTTTTCAACAGCATATTCATATTAAAATTCGAACACTGAACGGACAAATTTTAAGCTTGGCATTACAAGGGTTAAAGAGCTTTTGTTTTGTGTTGATTTGTCAACATTCATGCCTCACGTACAGACTAAGATTGTTAAAAATAACTTAATATTTAAGGTTGAGATTTCCGATATCAAAAACGACTTTTGAGGTGAAAAACGATCTGGGCCCTCAGTTATAAAAGTAACAATCCCGATGAATGTATTACAAGGGGGAGATAACTAGGAACATTCCATTTGACTACAGAGGTTGTTTAATTAACGTTTGCAAACAGTTAGGGCAAACTTAGGAATACGGGCACAAGTCGGCAACAAATGGAAAATGTTTGCAGGTATTTTGTTGTTATGTTTGTAAACGACAAACGTTTACTGTAATTTGAAAGCGTTTGTTTAGAGATTTTGAACGATTGCATTCAAAAGTTCATTTCACCTTTGTGTAAAAAGTGACCAATATGTGTAAATACTTATATCATTTATGAAAATAATTTATAAGTGAACTTACCTTTACAGGATGGGCAGCACTGACCCTTTGTCTTGATGGGGTTTTTACATGGCACGTGACATTGTTTCTTTGATCTGGTTACGACAGCCGCCTAAAACGAAATAGGAATTTATCAAACTTGAAGCATAAACAAAATAAAAAGAACCTATTGACACTAAAGATTGAATCTCTATTTAAATACTGAGGTGAGGAATTGTAAAATGTCGTTTTGGCGTGAAAATGCATTCGGCATTCATTGCTTTGACGAGATTCATTCAATAGAGTTGAGCTTTATTTTATTTTTGTCAGCACGAGTATGATTCATACAATATCGAGTGTCGTTACCTAACCTGTAGTAGTTTTTTGTCAGTCTAATAAGGTTTACATACTGTGTGTGCACGTTCTGAAACAATAGCTGTGTGTTTGTAAACAACAGAGAACAATAGTTTCTTGTTTTTAAACAATAAGAACTTTAAACGATGACAAGTTTTTGGGGCTATCAGTTTCCTATTGTCTAGACATGGAGTATCAACATACTAAACAGTTTATGTATAGAATATAAATTAGTTTTAATTTGAATCAGATTCATCCTGAGTAAAAAAAAAACAGGAATAGTAAATGTAGGGTGTAGACAAATTTTCCGTATGTTTAAGACGTCTTAGCCTTACGAAAACTTTGTGGAACGGCAGCGATAAGATCAAAGTTAAGCCGTCTTGTGGACCGTAACGAGAGCGCTAAGATAAAAAAAAATGTTTTTATTAATACGCTTTAGTTTAAGAGAGCTTTGTGGAACGGGACCCCCAACTGTTTATTCGGCTTCTTTGCATGTTTAAAAGATTGAGCGCCTCTATGACACAAGATCGATATGTATAAACGTATATGCATGCAGTAAATAAACGCTAGACTTTAAATGTTAACACATCGAGGAGCCGCCCCTCGAGATACGGCCATTGACCTTACATTAACCCTCAGAGTGCCAAATCGATTTTAGTAGGACTTAAAACATACTACCTTGTGCTGTTGAAAACCTATCCTGTGATAATTTGTTTAAAAGAGCTCCGAAAGGAGCTCTTTTAAACAAGTTATCACAGGATGGGTTTTCGACAGCCTATTTAGATCGGAATCTGTACATTAAAACGGACAAATATTTAAGCTGGCCATTATAGGGTTAACCCTTATGAGGTTGAATTTTGGTCACTTATGGGTTAAGCATGTGTCATGTGTTAA
>JAULCD010095121.1:0-11145 GCA_032361085.1 Calliostoma canaliculatum
ATTTGGAACCAGTGCCATTCTGTGCTACGACAGTTGTAAGCCTATGATAAAAAAAACCCCAACTCCACAGGACATTGTTTCGTAAAATAATAGTGATCATCTTCACACTAAGATAGCTTTGAGGAACGGGGACCTGCATTGGATCCAGGACATTCAGGGTAACAAGATGACCTTTATTACCCCATATTGGTTCAGTAGCATCGTGTTTTCGTGTCCACAAGACACAACAGAGCCACAATTCTGAGGGGAGGTAACTCTAGGAAGTGATTCAAATAATCATTCTTTGTCTAACATTTATTCATTGAGGGTTAAGTGACTGTCCAGAAAAACTTAATTGATTTCAGTAAGACCAGTGTTTCTGTTCTGTTGGTATATGCCAACTTTTGACCAGTAAAATGGTAAATTTCAAATGTGTCGGTCCCTTTTTTCTGTAAAAATACCATTGGCAATTATCAAGTTGAATCATGAATTTTATTATTTTAACATGGTGTTTAAACTTTGACAATCTGGCAGTATAAATAAATAGCTAATTAGCTAAGAAACATAGCTTGGTCTATTGCACTATGTTGATATTCGTTGATATCAGCAGTATTCCAGCAGATTAAAGTTTTAGTCGGCAAATTAAATTGTAACCTACTTTGGTGACTGGCAGTAAATGAGTAGGACGTATTCCTTTAGACAGGCCTTCCCTGTGACCGGCTTTTTAAAAAGCCAATGAAAACGCTGAAGACTGTAAATTCTGACTACAACCTTGTTGAAAATCTATCCTGTAACAGCTTTTTTAAACAATTATGACAGGATAAGTTTTTAACAGCATGCTAAAGTTAAAATTTAGACACTGAAATGAACAAATGTTGCAGTTTGCAGTTAAACCAATATAATTTGTGAACTATTGGTTTATTGTCATTCCCTATGTGCAGATCTTGGTTCTGGAGAGGAGAAAGTTCACAAAATGGAGACTCTGACATTCCTGGGTAACACGGCAACCAACACAGCCAAGACAGAACTCACAACCGTAAGTAAAAATATCCTGCAAAAATACCTACACATACAATCGGCACAAACATGACAATAGTTTGTTTAGTTTTGGTGTATATGTTTACCCCATCTGCATGTGATGTCAGAAGAATTATTAACCCTTACAGTGCGACTCACGGAAATATATTTCCGTGAGCCGCATAAAAAAACAAGCGGCAACGTTGAATGGGGCACTAATTGGGATAGGCGAAATTCTTAAACATTCTGGGACATGCAACTCAAAATAACTTCTCCAAAACTATGCCGCACGGTAAGGGTTAAGTATTGACAACTAAAAGCATTAGAATGAAAGACAGACTACTAAGATAGTTGAAAATATTAAATTAATTTACTAACGATGAGTGACAGATCTGTTTAAAAGCATTTTTAGAAGTTGGCGATGAAAGTAATAGAAGAGAAATATATTATGGATAACAATTTCGTTATTACGCTGACCAGTAGAGTTTTTGAGGCAGACAAATAGATTTGGTCTGTTTACTTGTTCGTCGACAAGTTTTAAAAAAATTATAATTTTAACTCCTTTGCTTTCGTAACTTTGATTTTTGTTTTGTTTTAGGACTCAGTTTTCCAATGCTTAACACTCAAAGTGCTAAGTGCAACATTTGCTTATTTTAGTTTTTAAAATCCAACTGAAACCGGCTGTTGGAAACCTATCCTGTGATAATTTGTTTAAAAGAGCTCCTACAGGAGCTCTTTTAAACAAATTACCACATGATAGGTTTTCAACAGCCTGTTTCAGTTGGAATTTGAACAGTTGGAATTTGAACAGTTGGAATTTGAACACATTTCGAAGCATATGCTTGCTCCTGAAATGTCATGACCTTACAAATAAAGAAGCTGACACCCAACAAACTCTTGTACCACATCTTACCACTTCTAAATGTCATTCTGCTCCCCACACCCTGAAGCACTTTTTTAAAAATTCCCCAACACTTATATTCATTGGGATAACCCCAAAAACCTAATCGGGAATAAATTTGGGGACCCCTCTGCAACCCCTGTTGTATGTGCACAATCTGTTTAAAACGTTGACGATGGAAATACAGAGTGAAACACTTTTGCCAAGGATAGAAAACACTTCACATTTTTTTTACGACGGTTTGAAACATGACCTCTTACTAAGACAATTAAAAAACTTTTACCTTGAGAAATACGGGTTAAAACACCCCATTTAACTTGTATCCAGTGAAACCTATGTTGTATGTGTACAGTCCAAGAGTTATGAGAGACATTCATTGAATCTGGTGTTGACATCAAGAAAAATGTTTGCAGGTTGTCACTACGTTTGTCTCCGGTTGTTTGTGGAAATGTCAACTTTGACAGGGTGAACGTCTTCATTAGGCCAGGGTCTTGTCACACAAAGCTCTCGTAAGGCCAAGACGTCTTAACTTTCATCTTAGCGCTCGCGTAACGAGAACACTAAGTTGAAAGTTAAGACGTCTTGGTCATACAACTGCTTTGTGGAACTGGTTCCAGCACTGGTCACATTTAAAGGGATACTCTCAGATATTTTACTCTATCAATTGAAGTTAGTTAGGCTTAGACATTTTATCTTTCAAATTAGGACTTGCTGTCAGTTTTGAGACAGGTTGAAATCAACTCGACATTTTAAGGGTTAAGGTTGAAACGTCTAACCCTACAAGAGCTTTATAGAAAGTTGAAAACACTAAGATGGGCATGTTTCACTGTCATAAACCCTTTATTCTGCTTGTATGCAATTTTGTATGGCTTGTATGCAATTTTGTACGATGTTAGTGTCCGTCAAACATTGTAAGCTGTTTCAAAACAGCAGCAGCACTTTTATGCAATTATCCACAGAATAGACTATCAAACAAACAAACACAACCTTTAAGTCTTGCTTCACTAAGCTCTCGTAAAGCGAAGACATTTTAACTTTCATCTTAGCGCTCTCTTATTTCATTATTTATATTTGATTGGTTTGGGATCATTTTCAGAAGATTCATTACTTGTTTGTTTTTCACTATTTTTACTCTAATATAGCAAATTTTAAGAACACATGACCAGGAACGTCTTTTTCTCCAATGTGCTCACACTTTGAAATAAGGCTAAAACAGAAATTGGCTTAAAGTGAGAAAAAAAAGCCATAACTCTGACTTATCACAAATGGGTATGTACCCTCACTGAAAAGTTATGCAACATACATTTTCTGTTCTTTTGCCCAGAAGCTAAGGATAAGTCGACTGCTTTTGCATCAACAGTCTATGCATGTAAAAAAAAATTTTTAATTTTTTTTAAAGAATAAAACAGATTAAAACGATAATATCATAATTGCAATTATCTTGATAGTATCCCTTTAAATTTTGTTATGTTAAAAATGTTCTGAAATATGTTTGTAATAAATATCTCAACAGTGTCCTTGTTTTTGTTTTAAGTGTACTTCGCTGATAGGTTAAATTTTAAAATGTCATATATTCATTGTAAACTCTGCACTTTCCAACAACAAGAAAATTCTTTGGCTAGTGCAAACTTTATAATGATTATTGCATGTGTAAAGCAAATTAACTCACCCTGTGATGTTTGTTGCTGATTTTAAAACTTATTTTAAGATCGTGTTAACCCTTATCGTGCGGCTCACGGAATATCCGGGTCAGGCCATCATGGCCTGACCTGGGTTTTTCCGTGAGCCGCATGGACAGACAGACAGGGGTGTTAATTGAGGTACTAATTGGGAGAGGGGAAACTATTACAAAATTCCGGGACACGCCACTCAGAATAACTTCTCTAAAACTATGCCGCACGGTAAGGGTTAACTAACAGCGGGGCATACATGAGCTGAATGCCTTTACAAAGTTTAAAAGAAGATCGTCTTCTTGAAGCATGGCGAACAAGTTTAGTGCCCCGTTCCTCAAAGCGATCTCAGATTAAGTTGATCAAAAGTGCTAAAATATAACATTGACTTACAACTGTCATAGCGCAGAAATGGCTTTGGAACCGGTGCCAAATGGCACCGGTTCCAAATCGATTTCTGCACTACGACAGTCGTAAGCGTATAAGAAACAACATTATTTTTAAAATCACTAACGATCATCTGAACAGTAAGATAGCTTTAAGGAACGGCGGCCAATTTGTCGTTCATATAATGAACAAGGTTTTCATGGCCTGATCACAGCACGGCCATTGCAAGCGACATCTTTATCTTGTCGGATCTCTCACTCCAAGTCAGATGGCTTAACCTGAGCAGACCGACCTCTGTAGTGGCGTCTGATTAGAAAACAGTGCGAGTAGGTATAAGGTTCGATCCCCGGCCGCGTCGGATTAATCGACATTGTAAAAGTTGCACTTTTGCAATGATAATGTAAAATGCAACATTAAAAATCGGTGAAATACTCGATCTGGTACATAGAGACACACAAACATGCACATAAAGACTCCGGGAGTTTAATATCACTCTCCGCAGTGGAAAACAGTTCCACAAGGCTGTGAGGATAGGGTGCAATGCAAGCATCACCCTTGGTTCATCAGTATTAGCAGAGAAACCAGGTTTTCCAGAGCCACACAAGGCGTTCCCCTGTAAAATCTAACTGCTGTGATATAACTGACAAATTGTTGTAAACGGCATTAAACCCTCACTCATCGACTATTTTTAAGTTGCAGCTCTGACATTATGGACCACTCTTAATAGAGCCAACCTTCAATTAACCCTTTAAGTGCTAAGCTGATTTCAGCCAGTCTTAAAACTGTGACCATCGTGGGCTGTTGAAAACCTATCCTGTGATGATCCTATAGGAGCTCAGAGCCCTGTTCCTCAAAGTGATCTTAGTCTAAGTCGATTATAAGTGTTAAAATATAACATTGGCCGACAACTGTCGTCGCGCGGAGATCGCATTCGGCACTGAATCCAAATCGATCTCTGTGCTACGACAGTCATAAGTCTATGGTAAGAAACAACTCTACAGGGCATTGTTTAAAAAATCATTTCCAATCTTATTAGCCTAAAATCTCTTTGGGGGCCGTTTTACAAAGACGTCATAACCCATATCACTGGGTTAATAGATTTGGTCTACAAATGCAAAAAAATGGTGGTAAACTGTGCACTTTCCAAAGAAAAACAAGTGTTTCTTTGAAAAGTGCACACTTTACAACCATTTTTTGCATTTGTAGACCAAATCCACTAACATGGTTTAGAACGTCGTTAAGTTATGACGTCTTTGTAAAACGGGCCCAATATCTCAGTTTAGGTCGTGATTCTAGTAATCAAAGCTTTCATGGAAAATGTGTCCAGGATATGTATTGCAATGATATGGAAATAGTCTTGAGTCGAGGATGGCAATAAAAATGCGCTGGGAGTTGGTCCCTGTTCCTCAAATCAATCTTAGTATTAAGATGATCATAAGTGATTTTTGAAACAATGTCCTCATAGAGTTATTTCTTATGATAGGCTTACGACTATCGAAGCACAGAGATTGATTCCGTTTTAAGAAACAGGGTTAGCACTTACAATCAACTTAGCCTCAGATCGCTTTAAGAAACAGGGTTAGCACTTACAATCAACTTAGCCCCAGATCGCTTTAAGAAACAGGGTATGTATTGGAGTGACAAGGAAATATCAATCTGGAGTGACAAGGAAATATCAATCTGGAGTGACAAGGAAACATCAGTCTGGAGTGAGGGTGGCAATAAATGACAACGAAGACATTCTTGATCCAATATGTTTATTGAGTGATGCGTATGACGATAAACAGACAAGCACACAGCTCCTTGCATACAGAAACCCCCACTGCTCAACTGGAGAACAAATCAACAAGGTTAAAACTGAAAATAACTTAAAAACTTGACCCTTGTAGTGCTGAATTCAGCTTTGTGGACTTGAAACTCTCTCATTGAAATTGGCAGCTGTTGTTCGTAGCACTAAAAAGGTTAACTTTACAATGAATAACATGTTCAAGACAGGAGTGTGGAATTACTTTGCTTACAGGAAAGGTTTTCAACAGCACAAGGTGGTAACAGTTTTTATCTAGACTCATTCCAGTTCAGCACTGTAAGGGTTAAGTGTATAACATGGACAAGTAGATTTTGTCTGTGAACAAGTTTTAAACAATGATATTTCCACACCCCTGCAAGATAAAAACAAAATATTTCCAGTTTAAAAAACAGTTATTTTCTCGTATGGTGATTTATTTAGTCAATAAGAAAAACACAATCAGTCCGCTATCGCTGGTGGCGGAATTGTTTACCCGACCAGCCAGGTGAAGTTAGTTAAAGGTCAGGCATACACAGCCCGCTGTGAGTGATAGTAGGGCTTAAATAACTCCACACAGTAAGGGTTAAGATAATAAAGAACTTAACAACCATAATTAACTTTGTTGCAATTCTTTAACCTATTCCTTAAATGTCTGATAACATCTTTTAACAATATTTTCACCGATTCTTATCAGCAAATCCTAAATTTTAATTTATTTCAATTTTTAAAAATAACAAACTGTTTAATAAATTTATAAACCATGCAAGATAAAATGAGCACAATCCACTGCTAAAAAAACCAAGACAAAACTATTAACTGTAAAAACTGAGACCCCAGAAAAGCAGTTTGGGTTTGGTTATAACATTGTACTTGCAAGGCCACGGAGCGCACCCACAATTTTCACAGCAAACAAGGCTTTTCTCTCGCCCAGAAAGTAACAAATTTAAGAATTAAACCCTCAGTGCTGAAGTGAGATTAAAACTGATTGCCTTGACTTTGAGAGGAGTTTAGAAGTTGTATGGGAATATGACAAACTTACTTACGACTGTCAACTTTTTTCTTGTATTAGTGCGACATTTCAGTATTGTCGGCAAGCTTAATCCTTATAGTTACATGCTTGATTAACCCTTACCGTGCTGCTCACGGAAAATTCCGGGTCAGGCTAATAGTCTGACCTGGATATTTTCGTGAGCCGCATGGCGAAACCCTTAAAAATTTGAAACACGCCACACAAGATAAATTTTCCAAAACTATAACGCACGTTAAGTGTTAACAGTGTTAGTACCTACACTAAAACATCGCACTAAGACAATAAAGAAGTTGACAACTATACGTATAGTATAGTATACGTATTTGATATAGGACCACCTTGTGCTGTTAAAAACCTATCCTGGGATAATTTGTTTAAAAGAGCTCCTGAAAGGAACTCTTTTAAACAAATTATCCCAGGATAGGTTTTCAAAAGCACAATGGTTGAACATTATTCAAGTAAATGACAATGCCACTTGCACTCTAAGAGTTATCAAATATTTAAAAGAAAACGGAGCTTAAGAGCATATTTATCTAAACAAAACATAAAATCTGTCTCAAGTGGAAAAATTGACAAAAAATTGACAAAATAGTTGAATATTTAAAGTTTTCACTATTTTTCAAAGACTATTAATTCCAAAGACTTTAAATATACATGTAAAGGTTGATAAAAAAACTTAATCTTCACTTAAATTAGCTTTCTTTAATTAAAACAGCTTAAATTCATTTAATGCTTTGAAAAAGGATTCTTTTGTTAAATGTTACAAATAATATTTAAACAAAACCAATCTTGCATAATACAGATCGAAACATAAATTGCCTTGTCAAATTTGCTAAAAATGCTTTTGTTAAATGCTACAAATAATATTTAATTAAAACTGTTCTTGCATAATACAGAAAGAAACATTGCTTTGTCAAATTTTCTATCTTTAAACAAAACGGCGGCTAAGGCTTATCAAGGGAGGTAAGTCTGTAAAACTGATCGAAAGAAACACCCATGCATACAGCTACAATGGTAAGGATAAACTTGCATAAATTGTTCGGCACATTTATGAAATATCTTTGTGCTGCAACGCCCGTGAAGAACAAGTCAACTGTCGGAAGGCTCTCAAACAAACATGTCAGATAAACCAGCCACTTTAACCCTTGCTGATTTGAAATTTGTAGGACTTATAACAGGTTCTGTTACTACCTGATGCTATTGAAAACCTATCCTGTGATAATTTGTTTAAAAGAGCTCCTGCAGGAGCTCTTTTAAACAAGTTACCACAGAATAGGTTTTCAACAGCACAAGATTGTCTACATTTAAATTCAGAACTCTTAGGGTTAAAACATAACAAGAAACACAAGATCTACATCAGATCCTTTAACATCATTTGACTTTTTTAAATGCTCGCACCAAGATTTGTTTGATCGTTAGTCACAAAATGATGTTTTAAGTTCCTGATCTCATTCAAGAAATTCAAGTTCAATTAAGTTTTTAAAAAAAAGATAATTAAATTTTGTGAAAAGTTTAAAGAATATTGTTCTAATCTTTTAAAACTTTTAACACACGAACCTAATTTATAACAAAACTCACAAGGTTAATTGGCAGTCTTACAACAAATTAAACTTTTCAAAGAAAGTGGGATAACCCTTTCACTGATAGTTTAGCAATTCTGTACTGTGGAGTAGCATTACTGCTAGGGACTGGGGGTTGAAGGTAAGATAAGGGGAAACAGAAAGAAGGGGGAAGAGGGGAGATGGGTGGGTAGATGGGCGAGGGTTATAAATTTTGTTCAGGGGAAATAGTAAGTAGGTTGGGGTTTAACAAGGTTTTAAACAATTTTACAGCCATTTGAGGATAAAGTTTATTGCAGGAGGAAAGCCTGCATCACCAATGTGGTTATGTAGCCGAGGAAATAGGATAAACAGTCAGAAGAAATATTTAATATGAGGTTACTGAATTTTTATATAATTTAATTGGAGGGGGTCTCACTTGCATAAATTTTACATAATAAATTGGGTGAGGTCTTTTATTTTGTGCAAGTTTTTTTAAAACTTTTTGAATACCAAGCTCAACATTTGTCCATTTCATTGTCTAAATCCCAATCAAAATAGGCTGTTGAAAACCTATCCTGTAATGATTTGTTTAAAAGAGCTCCTACAGGAGCTCTTTTAAACAAATCATTACAGGATAAGTTTTCAACAGCACACAGTTTCAATCAGACGAAAGTTAATTTAGCAATCTAAGGGTTAAAAAAATCCTAAATTCAACCTCTCTTACTGTACTGTTATATTATATAATGGGAACACTTTTATTGGTTTTTTTCTAAATGTTGATACTAAAATAACGAGTAAGTGAGTTATTGTTTTACACCATTTTGGGCTAAATCAAATATCACAGCGACTAGTGGCAAAATACAAAACTGAAAATTAATTAGTTTTACAAATCTAAAAAAAAATTTTTTAAGTTTTACAAATCTGTGGTAAAGTTTAAAAGTTTAGAACAATAAGGTAACATAGATTAAAATATCACCATGTTGCAAAATAAATTGTAATTTTTCTATAATATTGTACATTTTTAATAATAAACAAATCAGATCAGACGTATGATTACACAACCGGTCGGTGCATGTTTTCTACATGACTGTAATTAACAAAACAATCAGCTCAGCTACATGTATGTACAAACAAACTAACAGGCAACAAGGTACTGGGGGTATAGCCACACAATATTGTATTAATATCACATCATTATAACATTACAATGAGCATTCTGGATAACCCAGGCTGTGTTATCTCCATTACATTACAATGCATACCCTGGACACATTCGCCATGTTTTTGTCAATTATGAAGTTGCATCATCGTCACTATCAACTAATCAAATGCTTTTCAAAGAAAATATTTGCCCAATCAGAATCGTACACTTTCAACATGCTCTCAATAGATTATCAAGGAATACAGGGAGAATGTGTCCAGGGTATGCATTGTAATATAATAGAAATACCAAAGCCTGGATTATCCAGGATGTACAATGAGCTAATGAGTTTGGTTTACAAATGACAAAATCGTTGTAAACTGTGCATTTTCCAAAGAAAAACTTGTTTTTCTTTGGAAAATGTACAGCTAACCCTTACCGTGCGACTCATGGAAATATCTGGGTCAGGTTAGTAGCCTGACTCGGATATATCCGTGAGCCGCACAGTAAGGGTTAACAACAGTTTTGACATTTTTAAACTAAGAACTATATTCACATAAAACTAAGTAATATCATTTTATTAGTACACTTGGGGAAATGGATTAGTTCACATGTACCAAACTTGACAACTCTGCTATTTCCAAAGAAGTTTTTCTTTAGAAAGCGCACAGTTTACAACAATTGTGATATTTCAAAACTGAATCAATAGGCTCCGTGATAATAGGTCTACACACAAGATACAGTTGCAAGAAATATACTTATTTACGAACCTATACAGAGATAGTTATGTTCTTGATAAATATACTTTAAAATATACAACAAATACTTTCTTAAAACTAGAAAATTCCGTCATCCGGTTTATTGGTATTATAACCTGAAGGAGCCCTTTTAAACAAATTACCACAGGATAGATTTTCAACAGTACAAGGTAGTCCAAATTCTAAATCCTCACCCAAATTCAACAATAATAGTAACTGACTAGATTAACACTAGAAGATTGGGTATTAGCTAAAGATATACAATAAGGATCTTAAATAAAATAGTAAATATAAAAAAAAAATCAATTCTTATTAAATATTCACAAATGTTAAATTTCACTTTTAGGCCCTTTATTATTTTCATTATTTACCAGATTAAGCAATCCCACCAAAACATTGATTTTAAAACATAAATAAAGACATGTCACATTTGAAAAGAGCAGATAACTCTGCTTTACAAATTGATTAAAGGACATTTAGAAGTGGTTAGCCATAATTTACGATTTTTTATGGATATCAGCTTTTTTGTTCATGTGCTCCTAAAGGAGCAAGCATATGCCCCGAAATGTTGTGACCACATGAACAAAGTCTGTTATTCTAAAAAGTCTTGAGTTGATTCCAACTAAGCTCAGTGAATCGACCTCACGACAACAGCTGGTCACCAATCACTACTTTTCAGAGTGACGACTTATTTTCAAATTTATCAAAGTCATGACGACCGCAAAAGTTGATTTTGAAATTAACTATAAATCACAACAGGGCATATAATACCTGAAAAGCAAATAAAATATTTCTACTTTCAGGACAGTAAATTGAGGGAACGGGATAAGAGATGTAGATTATGATATGGCCTAATGGATGATGGAATGCTTTAGAGAGATTTAGAATTCTAACCGAGAAGGAATGCATGTCATATGCGGATCCAAGCAGGGATG
>JAULCD010095232.1:0-11605 GCA_032361085.1 Calliostoma canaliculatum
GTGATAATTTGTTTAAAAGAGCTCCTGTATGAGCTCTTTTAAACAAATTACCACAGGATAGGTTTTCAACAGCCTGTACTAGTTAAAATTTTGTTTTAAATGAGTGAATGTTGTACTCAGGTTTTCAGATGCAGTTGATTGTGTTTGTCACGGTCTAAATGGCATAAATTTTAAAACTTGACCAAGAATCAGAATTCACTACAATTTGACAAGTTGCATCCAAAATCTGTACCTGTCTAGACTTTTACCCACAACCACTTCCTTCAACTCCACGATGTTCTCATGACGAAGGTTCAGCAGTATGTTAATCTCTCGCAAGCCACTGATTGGAATTCCTGGAAGAGACAAGTTCATCTGACTTTTATTTACAAGATAACAATACAATGCAGATTATCACAACAGTTTTAAATTTAATAGTGAAAAAATAGCAATAATAGTCCAAAATTAATGGTGTCTCTTTAAAAAACTATTTTAACATGTATTTTGAAACTTAATAGAATATTATAATAAATTTACCATCTTTTTCTTTTTCCATTCTCATTTTCTTCAAAGCAACAATTCTGTTGCTTCTGGTGTCCCTGGCCCTATCTAAAAAAAAGTTATTGTTTAGAACTGCATCAGACTTTTTAGAGCGGTTTGTGACATAAAAAAAAATGTAAAATTTAGTAAGTTTCTTTATACAATGGGTGAAACAATGGGTGAGGTAACCATTTTTTTGTTGGTATCAGGATGAAAATTTTTTTACACAGCCTCACTGTAAAGTATTTAAAGGTTGAGTCCACCCCCACACACTGAAATTATCTAATCTGAAATGCAGTGTGTTTGCGGGGCACATATTTTGTAATTGGGAACCCTATCTTAACTTATAACCAATGCAACCTTCATGCATGTTTTGTACATTTGTACATTTGAAGAAGCTTTGGTTTGACTTTTAAAGATTATTCATATAATGGTCCATTCATATTTCTTATTTAATTCAACTTAATTCATGTTAAAAATTAATCTTACAGACAATGCCATAAGTTCCTTCTCCTACTCGATTCAGCTTTTCAAAGTCAGTTACAGGCCTGCATTTTCCAAGCTGAAAAAAATGAAGAAATAAAAAATCAGTCTGTAGGATCTGATATAAATCTAGTGAGATGAATATGTTGAATAAGTGCTAAAATATGACATTGACTTCTGACTGTCGTGGTGCAGAGATTGCTATGGAACCGGTGCCAATCGACATCGGTTCCAAATCGATTTATGCACTATGACAGTCGTAAGCCTATGATAAAAACAACTCCACAGGACGTTGTTTAAAAAATCACTTTTGATCATCTAAACACCAAGATTGCTTTGAGGAACTCGGCCAGGGTGCCTTGTCAAAAAGCTTTACAAAATTTACATTATCGTAATTCATACCATTGTGCCGATTGTATTGGTTTGCAAATGCCAAATATCATTGTAAATTGTGCACTTGCCAAAGAAAAACTTGGGGTTTTGGCATTTGTGAGCCAAACCCAGTGACATTATTTCCAATATAAATTTACAATGGCTTTGTGAAACATCACAAACTTTAATCCTTAGTTTTTGACAGTTTATTCTAAATTGCAGTTCCTGGAATTTTTAACATTTTCACCTATGTCAATTTGTGTCTCACTCAACATACCCACCATTCTGGCTTAGGCAGTCTGATCCGTACACATATGCTTGATGCACGGTAAAGGTTAAGATCATAGAATCACAGCCAGATACTCTAACCATTCCAACAAGCACAATAAATTCTAAGGTTTCATTTTTAGTTCCCATAAACTTTTTGGGATATGGGATACAAATATTAAATCTGCGAAGATGCAGTTGTATTTTCCCCTGCTTGTCTACACATCTTTGAGTAGAAACCAAACCGTGAAATTGGATAGTTTCTTTAAGACAAAGGATCAAAAGTTCCAAATCTATAGTATGGTTCATCTATCTTTCATCTTTGTACTTCACAGTATGAATAGCAGCATCGCAGGTCAACTCAATGACCTCAATAAAAACCATAAAGTCACAGCTTAGAATGTGTATAGTGTGTGTATACCTTTGCTGACTCGGAGAGATCCATCCATTCTCCTGTTAAGATGGAGAACAAAGCTGATTTGTCCTGGCTTGTTGATCTTCTATACTCTGTCATCTTGGCCTTATACTGAGTACTTATCATCTCATTTTGGCAATCATTAAGATTTATTTATCCTGAAGAAAATGATAAGAGCCATATGAATAACTAATATGTGCATATGTTCGGTATACAATATGTGAACATCAATCTTAAGCCTCACATTTTTGGCTCAGTGATTTTCATTGTGAGATTAGTCATTAATTTTTAATGATTAGAATTTAGAAATAAAAGTAAAAAAAATAAAAATAAAAGAGGATTCTTTACATTTATTGTTGTTAAAGATGACCAGTAAGCTACATCTTAAATTTATTTAATTTTTAAAAAGGTTAGTACAACATGCTTATTTTACATAGCAGAACCAGTATGATATTTTACCAAAGACCATAAGTATGAAGACATGCATCGTAAGCTTTCAATCTGAAACTATAAAATTGTAAACATGAATTGTAGTTCTTTTGTAACTCTTCAGCAAGTGAAGATCAGTAATAAAAATCCGGAAAACTCGTCATATTACAGTTTGTAAATATTAATTCAGTAACACCTCAGGTTCAAATTAACTTAATATTATTTTGTGAAAATTTGAAATTTAATTCTATTTACAAGTGTCTTGTGAAATATAGTCAACAGTATAGTTTATACTTTAATTTAACCAAATAATTTATTGGTATGACCTGGTAAATATAAACCGTATAGCGACGGTCAACAAAATGGCGTCAAGGTTGTGGAGCGTTTTGCGGCCGATATCGGCGGCATTTGTTCGAAAGCATGGTAACTAATCTGTTAATAGACATACTGATTGTTTCTCTTAAAATGTGTGATTTGTCTTTTTTCCATTGCTGAACTAATTGCACATAATATGAAAACTACATGTTCTTAAACACAACCGCAAGAGCATAAAATCATCGGGATCTAAACATGTTGATCGAAATTGATTATCTTCTCCTGTCATTTCAGCTCTGTCAAATCCTGCTGCCATAGCTCCAGCTTCACGTTTGATGACAACAGAAACCAAGATAACTAGTCGTACGTTTAAAAAAAACTGCTAACTTTCTAAAACTTACATTTTCACAAATTAAAAGTAACACTAACAGTGAAACAAATCGACCCAAGACAAGTAATTTGTGTTTGTGAAATAGCTTATCAAATGCAACTTACTATTGTAAATATGTCGTGATAATATGTGCAAAGATGACATTTTCGCAACCTTTTTTTTATTCCAGCTACTGTGCGACCTGTCAATGACTTGGTTCAGAAGAAGCTAAAAGACTTCGGCCAGTATGTGGCGGAGTGCATGCCAAAGTATGTTCAGCTGGTAGAAGTGTCAAACGGAGACGAGCTGGACATCATGATCCACCCCGAGGGGATTCTACCCGTACTCACCTTCCTCAAGGACCACACCAATGCACAGTACCTGAACGTAGCCGATATATGTGGACTAGACGTCCCAACACGACAGTATCGATTTGAGGTACGCCTGCATGCATATGTGGTAGAAATTGTTGCTAGTTATGGAGCTTGTTAGATTTTATATTTTTACAGATACAATTAACATACTTATCCAGCCTGATTCATACAGATTGCCATTTTCTTTAATCTGATTAGGAGAGAAGTGAAAGGGGATGATCCTGACCCTGGTTACTGCAGTAAACAAAATATGCTATCACATATCCTGGTCACCTGAGCATGCACACCCCGAACCGCCATGCTTCTTCCAGCCATCGTGGTACTTACTTCTCTCTGAGATAACAAAACAGCAGTACTGACTTACTGTGTTAGCTTATTTATTTTTGGGGTTGGATGGATGGGACAATTTCTGTATGAATCAGGCTGAATATAAATGATAATTTATTCTAACATTGATATTTATCCAGCCTGCTGTGGCAATACATATAGTGCATAGAGAAGTGAGTACCAAGATGGCCGACTGAAGGGTGAAGGCGGAACGTGATAGTGGACATAATAGTGTCCCTTTCCTACAGAGTGGTCTCTATACCCGGATGTGTTCAAGCTGATCACGCCCCTGTGGTGGATTCTCCACATCAATCTGTTTGTGTCACTGGTACCAGATCCAACAGCGTGGGACCACAATGCAGTAGCTTTATAATGATCATGGCAAAAAATTGACACCTATGCATATCTGCCCATGGTACTGTTACTTTTGATTCTGGAGAAAATCAGGCAGACGACACGATTGAGTCTAATTTTGGTAGTGCCTTCTTGGCAAGCCACAACCTGGTTTCCCGAACTCCTGAGCATTGCGCGCCATCCACCCATCGCTCTTCCATAGTGGCTTGACATAGTGAGTTGATCGTAAGTGCTAAATATAATATTGGCTTACAACTGTTGTAGCGGAGAGACCGATTCCAAATCGATTTCAGCTCTGCATCAGTCGTAAGTCTATGATAAGAAACAACTCCACAGGATATTGTTTCAAAAATCGGTTACGATCAACTTAGGCTAAAATCGTTTTAAGGAACGTGGACCTGGTTTAGGTTGTATTAAAAGTTACTTTTGCTACAAATGAACTTACTGTATTGCAGATTGTGTACAACCTATTGTCTCTGAGGTACAACACTCGTATCCGCGTGAGGACATACACAGATGAACTGACTCCACTCGATTCATCATTTGAGGTGTTCAAGGCATCGGACTGGTATGAAAGAGAGGTAGGGTTCAAAACAACTGCTTTTTGATGAGGACACTGTGAATGATGCCTTGTTTCTTCATTGTTGTACTTGTAGATATGAGGCATATAGAGTGTGTTCTTTTTAGGAGATGGGAGTCTTGGAACACATGAAGGGTATTATGATGTAGATTTTAGACTTATGTAATGTATTATGATGTAGATTTTAGACTTATGTAATGTATTATGAAGTAGATTTTAGACTTATGTAATGTATTATGATGTAGATTTTAAACTTGTGAGGTGTATTATGATGTATACTTGGGACTTGTGAGGTGTGTTATGGAGTAGATTCAGGAATTTTGCAGTGTCTTATATTGTTTATTTAGGATATATTATTTTTTTATATTGTGCATTTGGGATATATTCTGTGTTATATATTACAAATTTGGGAATTGTTAATAAATTTTGTTGTAAAATTGAGATATGTATACCGTTTTCTGTTGCAGATTTGGGACATGTATGGTGTATTCTTTGCCAATCACCCAGATTTAAGACGTATTCTGACAGATTATGGTTTTGAAGGACATCCCTTCAGGAAAGATTTCCCTCTGTCCGGCTATGTGGAGGTCAGCATCACTCTAACGTTCATTCTCAAAATATAAAATGATACTTTTCAATGACAAATTGTTAATATTCAAAAGTCATAATTTATCATCTCTAATTTGTTCTCTTTTTAATATTTCTTTGACAACAAATGTCATTAATATTCATCAACTTTCCGTTATTACCATTACAGTGTTAAGCCCAACAGTCCATTTTAATATTAAAACTTCAACCTAAATAAACTGTTGTAAACCTTTCCTGTGGTAATTCTTATAGCTCTTTTAAACAAATTTCCACAGGATAGATTTTCAACAGCACAATATGGTCACAGTTTTAAGTTATACTTGAAGTTTTGCAACATTGTTAGAGTAACCGTTTTCTGTGAACTTTTCTCTCCCCAGGTGCGCTATGACGATGAAGTGAAGCGTGTTGTTGTTGAGCCTATCGAAATGACACAAGAGTTCCGAAAGTTTGAGTACGCTACCCCTTGGGAGAGTTTCGGACCTTTCAACAAAGCAAACCAGGATGACGCACCAGCACAAGAAGAACCAGAGAAGAAATGAACTAGAAACTGTGTGAACATGTGCGGAATACTTTAGTGCTGATGTGACTGTTCGTCATAACACAAGTGTGGACTCGTTCACTTGGTAACAAAACAATATTTAAGTTGTACATAAAAAGCTTTAACAAAGAATCACTTAGTTTTGTTGTATTTTACAATAAATTTTATGATTATAGTGACCCATATTTTACAATAAATTTTATGATTATAGTGACCCATTTTACAGCTTTGGAAGCTGCTGCATCTGTGGACTGAGATTATAACCCTTACCATGCGGCTCACGGGAATATCCGGGTCAGGCTACTAGCCTGACCCGGATATTTTCGTGAGCTGCACGGTTATGGTTAAGTTATTTTACATGGTTTTTATTTCTTCTATTAAATTAATTTGACTCTTAACCAAGATTGATTAACCAATTTAATGGATAGTTGTCAAAGAGAAGCTATAGGTACTTGAAACGTAATACAGCTGAAGCTCGCAGGTTTCACTGCGTCACATAACCACATTGGTAATGCAGGCTTTCCTCCTCAAACAGGATAGGAAAGTGAAAAGGCAGCCTTTATATATTTTCACATGTTTTAATATCGAATATATTCACACAAGTTGATAACAAAACAAATTGGGAACTTTTATCAAGTGTTGATATCGGAAGACAAGGACGAGATCCAATTTAAAATCAATCATTTATAAATTTTTCGCTGGCTTTAGTTTTGTGATGCCTTGAGTCGTTAAATGTTACGAGTAAATTTTGTTTGATCTTGCACAAGCATGATCTCTTGTCTGAGTTTATTTGGATGATAAAATATCACGTCCTTTTGTACAGCAGATATTTTCCAAACTAAGGAGGGCATGCTCAACAAATATATCAAATGTGCTGTCATTAGTACGTAACCCAAGTGATACTTGAACACTAGATGATTAATGTGTACCGATTTTACTGCTTGATGAACACAGATCACCTAACATGTAGGGCTGTGTATTGCTCCACAGTTTGTATTGCGATAAATTGCATATATAGAAGTGTATCGCGATATATTTCATATATAGAAGTGTATCGCAAAATATCGAGAAAGAAAAAAAAACTTGTCTTTTGTTTACCGTGTAATATTTTTCATATGTTTATGTCCAAATTCCATTCTAAATTGGCTGTTGAAAACTATCCTGTGATAATTCGTTTAAAAGAGCTCCTTTAGACAAATTAACACAGGATAGGTTTTCAACAGCACAAGTTATCTACAGTTTTAAGTCCAACTAAAATTAATTCAGCATTGTATCGGTTAATGTGTGACTTTCAGTTATAAAAAGATACTTTTTAAAAAAAAAACATGATCATCAATATTCCGGTACAACGCAAATGTATGGTGATATCGTACCGGTTTCAGTTGGTATAACGGATGCCAGTAATACCGCACAGCCCTACTAACAAGGTGACTTGCCTGGACCTGGTTCATACTGACTTTTGAAAAGTCCTTATTTTGATTAAAGTTGTTAAGAAGTACTTAATCTGTAACAAAATTACTTGAAAAATACTGGAATTTCATGTCGGCACAAGACATCTAACTTTGGGTAACAAAACTGTAAACACAAGGCTAATGGAAGAGTTTCCTGTAATATCATTCACCAAATAGGCAAAAATGCCGAGAGATTACATGCAAGAAGTGATATAAGCATATCTGTAACTTGAAGGCATTCTCAAGTGAAACGAACTTGAAGCGGACACATTTATCTCGACTGTCGCATCTACAGCCAGCAATGTGTCAACAGGGCCCCGTTTTATTAAGACGTCATAACTTTACGACATCCTAAACCATGTCACTTGGTTAATGGATTTGATCTACAAATGCAAAAAAATCGTAAGGTGTGCACTTTCCAAAGAAAAACTTGTTTTTCTTTAGGGTTGCACAGTTTACAATAATCGGCATTTGTAGACCAAATCCATTAACTGAGTGTCATGGTTTAGGACCTCGTAAGTTATGCGTCTTCGTAAAACAGGTCCCCGAGTATTTGATGTATCATTCTTTTATCAGATGTTTAATTAAGCGAGGAAAGTAATCCTTGAAAAGTACTTGAATTTCACCCTTAGGTTTCTGAATGAACCATGCTGGAGCAACATCACAAGCTTTTCAGTCTCTGTCAGTGGAAGGTAGAATAAATATCCAAAATACTATCGGAGTCAAGCATGTCTAGCGAATTGTTCATCCAGCTACAATCCACTGACTTTGTAAAAGATTTCTTCGCGGAAGGCAAGTAATATTAGTTTCGTAATACCACTAGATATTTAGTCCCGAGAGACTCCATATGGACTGGTCGCTACAACCCCCTCCTACATTTCGAGTTACTCTTATTATGGCAACTCATAACGTGGGTTTGGCATTTAAAGATCCCAATCTAATACTTTTGAAATTTGTATTTTGTAAGAGGTTGTTATTATCATGTGGCAAAAAGTGATAAAGCCTCACAAATTCTTAGATTTTTTTATAGAAGCTTAGTTATGACAGGTGCTACTAGTAGGGCAGGGCAGGGCAGGCTCACTTCGCGAACAACAGATGCCATCACCGAATTTCAGTGGTTCATACACACAGCTTCTATATTTATATCGCCAGAATGTCTAATGGAATCTTTCTTGACAGATAGCAATTTAGTTTATTCTCAAGTTGATATTTTTGTTATACCCCAATCTGTGTAAGATCTATCACCAAAGCAGGATGCTTTTTACCATACTATCAAATCTCTTGTAGTTCAGGTACGTGTACGATGCAGAAAATACAACACAAGATCATATGCATAGTAGCACTCGTCAGTTTTATTATGATTTTAAAACGTGTACAACGTGTGAGAGACAAAGGGAGACAACTGTTGGTACATGTTAGCATGGTCAAAGACACTTCCTGATATCACAGCACCCTGACTCGAGAGGTTCAGAACTTTACATCACCCTAGCAATTTGGTGCGAAACTAAAATTATTTAAACATTTATTCAGTAAAAAAACATGATAAATATTTATAATCATCTGATCCTAAAAATTAAGTTCAAAAGAAATCTCCAAATTTCAACCTAAAAAGCTGTTTAAAACCTATCCTGTGGTAATTTGTTTGAAAGAGCTCCAACAGGAGCTCTTTCAAACAAATTACTACAGGGTAGGTTTTCATCAGCTCAATAACCTAAATTCAACACTTTAAGGGTTAAAGTGTGTTACGAATTCTCAATTACATCCAAAAATATAAATAGAATTTATAAGTCAACATTTCAGTTTAATTGTCAATAAAAAAATTTGGAGGATGGTTTTAACGTCTGAACCGCCAGAGTTGAGATGGGCAGCCATCTTGTTTCCACACTTTCCTCGACAGATGTCTCCCGTCCTCCCCAACAGCTGAACAGTGATGCAGATCGCAGTTTGTACAAAGCAACAAAATCATAGAACTACAGCTTTTCGTAGCTAGGATCACTTTGCATTGACACGATTAAACCAACATGATTATTGCTTATTCATCAAAACTTACAATCAACAAGAGCGTCCATTTAATCATTCAGATGTAAACTTTGCCAAAAATTCTTTATCATTACCGCATAAATGTACACAAATTTTGCCTTAAATTATAAATTGTCAAATTTAGATTCAAAAGTAATTTCATATTTATTTTATAATCATTTAATTTTTTTTTAAATCATTACATAAAGAAACCAAGCAATTTCAATTTGATTTTGTGAATACTTAAAATAAATATGTTACTTATCATTTTGGCAACTTTAGACGTTTGTGCTGACCGTTTATTGTGTTTCTCTCATGACAATGTTAGGACATAAAGGAAATAAATACAATGAAGTATAACCATCAATATAATCGAGTTATTCCACTAATTTTGTCGGTAGCTTGTGACAATGCAAATTCATCCGACTCGGAGGAAAGAAACCAAAAGCATTACCATCAACAAAATAAGACAGAATTGACACAGAGTAAATACAAGTATTTACACAATGGGAAGAAAATTTATATATTTACACTAAAGTAACCCTAAAACTTGGCTAAGGAGCTAATTCGGAGGAATCGGTGCTCCTCTCGAGGTTTATAAATAGGATAAAATCAAATGTTCAGTTTTGATATAATACAGAACATGCAGATGTAAAGAGCAATGACTTATTGGAATCAAATCTCATCTTGGTCCAGAATCGACGAGAGACGGCACATAAACCAGGTCAGCATTTCACAACGCTGACACGACACGACGACCTCATCAATCATGTCGCTTGGTCATTCAGTTTCATTTACATATACCGAAATCGTTATAAACTGCACTTTCCAAAGAAAACAAAAATTTTCTTTGGAAAGTGCACAGGTTACGATTTTTGGCGTTTGTAAACCAAATCCGTTAACCCAGTGACATGGTATACTACGTCGTAAAGTTATGACATCTTTGTGAAGCGGGAGCCGTTGCTGTTGACCATAGCATAGAAACAGTGAAAAGATTGTGAGTAAATATGAGGCAACTGACATTTTAAAGTATTTGTGAATGTTCACCTTATATTTACAAATGTGGAGGTATGTGTGAGTGAAAGAGGGCGTGCATGAAGTGCTATGTAGATGTGTAAATACGCCATTGTTTCATCACTCATTAACTGTTCCAGTTTCATAATGTTCAAATGTACTTGTCTTATACTGCAATAAATATTTTTAGTATACTAAGCATAGTTTTATTCTAGTTTGGTTTTTAAATTTTTTTATTTTATTTTATTTCATTTTAAGGGGATAGTGAGTGAAATAGAGTTTTACATGGCTTTAACCAATCTTTCAGCTATATTGCCATGTGGTGTAACAAGAGGCACACCGAGGGAGTAGCAGATGAGAAAAAAATACTGACAGAAAGAAAAGCAATAGCAAAAGATCCCCCATGGCTTGTAGGTCAAGCATGGAGTTACTGGGGTCCTATTCTTTCCAGTGCCCGGAAACCCTACAGGGTTATAATATAGTGAGGAATAAGTCATTTTTAAAACTTTCAACTATTTTGAACACGAAACAATTCCTATTTTTATCCTCCCGCCATTTTTATCCAACCTTGCCTTAAAATAGGTACAGACCCTACTCTTTTTTTTTTATCACCAGGACAACAAACAAACTTGTATCTATCCTCTACCACTGCTCTTCAAATATAGTTAACAGTTCGTCTGTCCATCTATAATCATTTCGTTTAATGAGTCGAACTTGAAAAACATTCAATATTTTTTTGACAAAACTGGCGAGATATTTTTTTCTCCCTCGCAATGCGTTTTGCGTATTAAAAGTCGGTCTGTCCGTGTGTCCATGCAAATTCTGCTTTTACAGAGCACCGGTGTAGTGGTTAGTGTCTGCTAAAAAAACAGTGTGCAGTAGGTCAGTCATTTGATACCGCCGCAGCTGATCAAAGGAAAAGTTGCACTCTTGCGATGGTTTGTCGTAAGAAATGGTTGGCTTGGAGTCTTGCAACATGTCTCCGTGAGCTAACACATTTAAAAAAAATCTGATTTACCTAATCTGGTACAAGCAGACACACAAACTTTCACATTCCGCATCACTCTCAGTAGTGAACTGTGAGGATAGGGTGCAATGCTAGCATCACCTTTAGTTCGTCAGTACCAGCCGAGACTCGCAGGTTTCACAGAGCCACACTAGGTGTTCCCCTGCTGTAAAATCTGACCGCC
>JAULCD010095343.1:0-11604 GCA_032361085.1 Calliostoma canaliculatum
GTGGCCGAGTGGTTAAGGCGCTGGGACGCTCAGTGCTGGCGATTTGGTGCCTGACTCTGAGGGTGTGGGTTCGAATCACGCACGGGACTTAACCACACTAAGTGATAGAATAGTCACGTTTTCAGATAGTGTGATCCTAAATATAACATATAGTCATATGAGTACACTTATTCTGGATTATTGTGTTGTGCGTTTTCAAAATTATTTAGTAATACTGGCAACCTGACACGAGGCTTCCCCTTTGTCCAGTAGCGTAATTAGCTCGCTTGATTGGTGGCTAATTGGTGCGGTGTTATATCCATAGATCTACCCATTTAGCGGCGCTTAAGATGTTTTTCTGGGAACATTATCACAAGGGTATGTTTCAACAGCCTTTTTTAGTTTGGCATGTGACAATGAAACTATTTTTATTTCACACTACTGATATCTTATGTAGTTATTCCTAGTAAGATTAATAAGAATTTTGGCATTTTCATTCTTTTGACAAATTGGTTCAGAAAATGGATGTGATTTAATAATCGAGTTATTTTTTTAATATTAATAAAAATAGAAAAGTTCAAACATTGCCAGAAGGTTCACATTAATTTTGTATCCTTTCATTTTCAAGTCCATAAAAACAAACTTAGGTTTGGCAGCTGTTCAGTCATTATTGATTTTATGCCTCGAAGTTCTTACCCTTTCTGCGTTATTATTTAATTATAAACAGATCGTGTGTGTTGTTTCTAGGCGAGTGATGCTGTCTTACTTTCTCAGAGCGTCTGGCGTCAAATTGGATGATGCGGTGGACTTCCACTTAATGATTTTATATTTAGTGTAACTCCATATTTATTCTATTAGAAGCAAAGAGTCATATACAATCATGCTGGTTTGTAAAATACTTTCAGTCTATTGCATTTGTAAAATAAATAATAATCGAATGGTGTTGTTTTTATTTAGCACTTTCGTTTCGTTTCATTTTTGCAGAAAATAAAAAGAACCCCATTAGTTTGATGTCTAGCAATTATAAAAAAAAGAAAGAAAGTAATTATAGTGACAAAAGCGTTTTCCTAACCTCACACTAAACGATTTTTTTACTAATGTCATTCGTTTTTTTAAATCTCGTATTAAGTTTTTTTCAGAAATAACATTAGCGTGACAAACAATCCTAAATTTATCAATTCTTATGCCTTTTAGACAGCAACAAACACATCTTTTTGTTACATTTCGGATTACACTATCTGCAAAAGTGGATATTCTATCACTTTGCTTGGTCGAGTCCCACGCAGGATTCGACCCACACCCTTCGCCAGTACTGAGCATCCTAACAAACTAACGTTTCAGTAACAGGGACTTCGATGTAAAGTTTGTACATTCTAAAGTTTTTCTTTAGAAAAAGCGAGGTTTACAACAATATTTGACATTTGTAAACCGAACACATTGGCATGGTTTATCAGGTCGTTTGCTAACTACGGCTTTGGCTTTACGAAAAAAGGTTGTATAAGTGACTGACATTCAGATGCAATCTGCCCATATTTGAGCCCGTTGTGCTGTTGGTCGTCCCAACAGATTCTCTAACGCTGTTTTATGTGGGATCTATTGGCAGGTTGGCTGTCTGGATGAGGAACTGCGAAAGCGAAACACAAATGAAGACAAAACCCAAACAGTCCTTCGTCTCCCCCAAACAACACTGACCGGTGTGTAAGTTACAGGCATCAAGGGGAATGCAGGATTAATCCATTACAATGAAAACAGATTTGATGTTATATCTCTCCCTTGTATTGCACCGATATAATAAATATGAAACGTAACAAAGAGTTGTGAAGTTGCTCCAAAGTCACTGTTACCATCTTGGGCGGTTCATAGATCTCCTGAAGAGACACTTTGAACAAGTCACCATGGGATAGTTTTTAAACAACACTTAAAAGATTGACGTTGAAACTGAACTTTGCGATCAGCACGCTGAGAGAGAAACGTGCAGTGTGTAATTTAATGAATACATTTATCTAAGTAAAAAATACCAGTGCAAGATAATATAATTTTTAATACAGAAGAATGATCTCAGTGAATAACTATTATCCGATATCCGAGCTTTATTTAAATATTTTTGTTAACAAAATAGGTTTAAATATAATCAAATCGGTGATGAGACGTGCAATCCTATTGATGGTTTGATCCTGACTGCATCATCTCGCAGTGTAATTAAAAACACACAAACACAACTCGCATTTTCTTACTCAGAAAGGACTACACTGGAGAATAGCAGGAAAGTTGGATGAAAGCCTTTTAAATGTTTAAGTGTTATTTCAGCTTCCCAGCTATGATGTGTTCCTAGCAAAAAGTGATCCCTGCCTTTCGAATTCATAGTTTCAGTTTTATAATTGTTGTTGCAAGAAAGGTTATATTGACATATTTCAGTATCTTTATCCTTTAGCTTGCTTGTGGTTATGCTTCGTGCATGACATTGATCACCGATGTTGCTCAGGGCCCCGTTCCGCAAAGTCACCTTAGGCTGAGTTGATGTAAATGTAACAGGGGTCTGGACGCCACCCCACAAACTCCACCCCTTGTTTTTCTGATAATTTTTAGAATTTCTTGTTGTCCTCCTCCTAAGATAAAAACAACAACACATATTTTGGGAAATGTAACACTAAGTAAACATATTCTGTATAGTTTGCATGTGTAAACTGGCGCCGTTCACCCAGTGTTAGTTTTAACCATTTATATGATTTATATAAAAAGCGAAAATAAATTCAGTATGCTTCTCAACAATTTTAGTTTCATTTACTGACATACCCTGAAGGGAAAAACGAATTGTACGTGTTGACTCAAAACAGAAACTGTCACACTTGGCCCTGATCAATAACACTTGGGCACGTACATTGTGGGTAAGACCTGAACTGGTATTCGAAGCAGGAAGCGTATATAGAACTAACAACTAGGTATCCGAACACTCAGACCCAGTGAATATAAAGACGTAATCGTCAACTGTCAACTTCAAAAGTCTGCAGTATTTTTTTGTAATCACATGGTGGCAACAACTTTGTTTCTCTTCTTCACTGGCTAGTTTACTGTGCACAAAACACTAACGGTTCTAAGTAATCATTAATTCGAGTTTTTGTAATAATTATTATTTATATTAATTGATTGTTCTGTTGACTCCAAGGGTGCTTAACCATGGGATTTAACACGTAGTGACCTTGTTGTTTGAACTATATACCGTCACAAAAGGGTGTCAATAATATCACATGTTATAAATCAAAATCTTTAACTTTGGTAGTATTATGTACACCTGAGAAAATAAATTAAAGTTACTCTCGTAATTTGAACAAAGTCGTTCTTTTCTAATATCAGTGATGTGCAGGACAATACGTTGCTGAAAGTGCTTCTTTTGCTTGTCTGTGAGAACATGTTATGACTACAAGAAAACACAATAAGATATTTTTCTTTATCGTTACAATGGGTTGCAATGACGCAATACAAACATATTTAGAATAATAACTGTTACAAATATGTGACTAAAAAGATGAGGCAAAAATGTTTGTTTGTAACATGATAAATTTATCTAGTCAGTGTCTACTGGTTTGGATAATTGGCTGTACCCTACGTACATCCCCTTTTAGTTGTCGTATGATGAAGTTGCAAATGTGCTCCGGTGGGTTCAGATCTGAGTGGGGGTGAGGTGTTAATTAAGGTGAGTTACTGCATAACCCTAATTGAAAACTGCCACTGAAAGGTGTGGCGTTGCGTTTTAAACTCTCATTACAGTTCTTGAAGCAAGAAGCTCATGAAAATAAGGGACAACAACTGCTTGAAGGATTTGTAGATTTACTTGTCAAAATGCCCACGTACTGTCACTAAGTTCAGCTTACTTATGAGACATCCCAACACCAGCAGGCAGCAGCTAGTTAACTGCATCCAGACACTCAAGCGTCCTACAGTTATACACAAAAGAAATCAGCTTTCATCAAAACAATGTACTTGTTGCCATAATAAAACACCAAGCCAGACGTGCTTGTCGGTGGTGATATCTAAGCAGAGGACGTTAGGTGACCCTTCTAGAGTTGTACCCGGCTCCTACAGTCGACTCCCGATTGTTTAGTAAGAAACCAGGGAAAACGATAATCATTGATGCTCTAGGAATGGTTGCTTTGGCCCTACTTCCTTAAAGCGATCTTAGTATTGAGACGATTGTAAGTGATTTTTGAAACAATGTCGTGTGGTAATCTTTCTTATCATAGGCATACGACTGTCATAGCGCAGAAACATATGTGGAACCGTTGCAAATGGCACCTGTTCCAAAGCGATCTCTGTGCTACGACAGTCGTAATCCAATGTCATATTTTGCACTTATGACCAACTTAGCCTAAGATTGCTTTGAAGAATGGAGCCCTGGTTGTTTACAACGTTGGCGATCCTTCACTTCATTGATTACTCTGTATGTGCTGACTACAAACTGATGTGGACATGCCTTTACCTTCTAGCTGAGCATGTGATGAATGTAATGGTGGCAGAACAATGATTAAATACTAAGGCGTGGAACGTACACAAACTACCCTTGTGAAAATGTATCGGTTTGTGTCTTGACATACATCTCACCAAATTCAATACCTGTTAGGTGGGACATTCGTACACAAGCCAAACACTAAATCATATGCTGCTAGCTGTTAGCAGCCAGCCCATGTAGGGGTGCTTCATTTATTTTCATGTACATATTCAATTCTGTACACATAAAGTATTATCTATTAGTTTACATGTCACCTACCAAACAAAACAGAAATTAACGTACGAGGGTAATCCGGTCTGTGGAAATCACAATTGACTTATTGTGAACAATTACTATTTCTATTTTTAGAGAACTACTTCCATCAGAAAAAAGGTCAAAACACTCAGGACACGTGATTAATCTTTTGAAAATAGGATGGTTTTTGCATGGTGATGTACTACCTATAAATCTCCGTTGCCAGTGTGCCAATGCGTTTTAATTATTTGGTGTTTGAGGTTGACAGTTTTCAGTATTTTACGAGTTCTTATTCTAGTCTTCCCAGCTCGGAACAAATTTTTCATCATGAAAACAGTTAAATGAAGCAGTGAGTTGTGGTCGCCAAGAAAGTTGTCTGGAATATTGCCAGCCTGAGATAGATAGCCCCTATGATACTCCCAGACACCAGTCCCGTATGATAGCGCCAGACATCAAGCTTCCCCCACCACGAGACCGTTCAGTAGAATCAATGAAGGAGCGCTAAACGAGTGTGTGGCCACCTTGAAGATTCTGATTCAATTAATCGGGCTACTGATCACCTCCTAGATTTTCTAAAGGCTCGTATCATGTTGGATGCCTGCCTACAAATTACCTGCCAAATTACCGGATAAATTTAATAAACTCCCAAAGGATTTCATCTCAGACTTGAGATGGTTTGGTGAACCGAATTAATGGGCATAATAGACTTGTTGCTCAGATTACGGAGTCTCCATCCTGTGCTATCTAATTCACTTTTCGTTATCTATTACGCAATTTCTACGTCTGCAGCTATACTAGATTGTCCATAGCACGTTAGTAAAGCTTGGTCTTGAGTTTGGTAACCGTTACCTCATCGCAACCATGTGATTAAACGGGCAACTAGGAAATCTAGAACAAGAAAAGATTATTGTAATTATTCCATTGGTTTAATGGGTTCGTGGTCGGAAATCTCATCAAAAATGAAAACCGCTGAATAATTTCTATACTGTGTGTGTGTGTGTGTGTGTGTGTTTCAAATGAGATTAACAATGTAGGGTTAATTGGATTTTTATTACCTGTTAATGTGCTTTTAATTGTTAATAGGTTGCAAATTGTTAACCGCAAAAATCCCTAAGACAGTCATTTTCTATTTTGAACCTTGGCAGATTGGCCTTGTCAGCTTTCTAAGTTACGTTTATGTCAAACCTCTTGCTTCTAAAACCTTTTTTGTTGTAAGTTAACTTAAAATAGACTTTGTGGGGAAGTAGGTTAAACACATTATAATTCAAGAGTTTAAGATATCGACTTCTTTGTGGTTTCATGGTGTTTTGAGGCATCTAAAACTCTTGATTTATGCCTTAACACTTCTAAATATCCATCAAAATTCAAAACGATTTTGTTCTGAATAATTGTAGTATTATTGGTAAGTTCAGCATTTAAAAAATAATAGAAGGATAGTGAAATTGTTACAAGCTTATAAAAAGTTTTGTGAATTGTGGGCCAGGAGTGTGCATCGAAAAGGCAAGCCAACATTATGTAATCTCATGAACACTCAAACATGACATGAGAATGGAATACATATATAAATCCTACAAAATTTATTTTACTGTTTTAATGGCTAATAGTAGTAAGCCATAATAGCTGGTGTGACAGACACCTAAACTAACACAAAACACGTTCACTATATTCACCATTACAGTGCTGAACTGGGGTGATTATAACTAAAAACTGTTACCACCTTGTGCTGTTAAAAACCTACCTGTAATAATTTGGGTAAAAGAGTTTCTATTGAAGCTCTGTTACACAAATTATTACACGACATGTTTGTAATAAACTATTTAGACTGGAAATTGACAAGTGTAGGATTCAGCACCTTAAGGGTTAATAGACAGTAGTGCTATCACACAAGTTAAACGTTTTGATTATAATGACAAAACCCGTTTCTGAGCATTAAGAGGTGAAAAAACTATCTGTGTGTTGCCCCTTAATGTGTCATGTCCTACAGAACTAGCGTAGAGAAATAATTTCAAACATATCACCTCGGAAATTTTTCAGTTTAACTTTTTAAATAATTTACCCATCTAAAGTTTAATACAACAAAAATAGTGGTCATGTTACAAGCTTAAAAGTTAGAAAGTCTTAACCTAACGATGGCTTTATGAAAGGGGGGCCTAACAGGTATTACTGAAGATGACACTTGATCAATCCAGCATAAAACCTTCTTCTATGACCATGAAGAGACAGCAGAGCCCTTGATTGAGTGAACTATTCACAAAATACCGAGATAAATAATAATCTGGAGAACCTGATATCGACCAGTGTAATAGTTCTATTGATTACTTTTCCCATAGGAAAATTCTGGGGGAGTATTTAAGAAACTTATTATTTTCTCGATGAAAGTTGAAATGCCCGACAAAGAACTTTTCTAGTTTGAGTTTAGTAGTCGATTGTGACGATTGAATGTATTTCCCAAATTAGCTCTGTCTGTGAGAGGTGTCAGTTCTACGAGCGTTGAGATTAAATCTTTCTAATTTCACACTCTAATACATCATTGCTAGGAGACTACTCAGAAACACGTTACTCTGATGAAACCATCAAGATTCCCCAATGCCCGTTAGTTAGAGACAGAGACCATCACTTGGTGTAAACGTCCACCCCGTGCTTCAGTACCAGTGACCCATGGACGTATGGCCAGGTCTGTGACCCATGGTGATGTCTCTGTACCAAACACTGTCACAACGAGTGTCTTACCATCCTGAAGATGAACTGCAAAAGAATTATATAAATTATTCAATGCTTTCCCATTGGTTTGATGAGATTTACCCAACACTGACACAAAAAGAGTCTAACCATCCCGAAGATGAACTGCAAAATAATTATAGAAATTATTCAGCGCTTTCCCATTGGTTTGACGAGATTTCAAAAGAAATTGTATCAAACCAATGGAAAACCGCTGAATAATTTATATACATGTTTTTCTCGTGTGATAGTCCAAGACAATTTCGTCAATAAGCAATTACACCTCAATCCTTTTGGAAAGGCGATTCTGTGTAAATATAACCTCAAAGCGTACTCAAACCACTTTAGTGCCAAATACATTTTTGTAGGATGTAAAACTGTGACTCACCTATGCTATTTAGCTCTTTTGTGATGTGACCACAGAATAAGTTTTTAACAGGCTATAATGGACAAATGGCTCCCATATGGCTAAAACATTGTCTCAAACTCCAACACAGTCAAATATAATAGAACAGTAACTAACACTTTTAAAACGCTTTTCAAAGTCCACTCTAAACAATTTGCTAAAAAATAAACTGTGGTAAAGTTTAAAAGAACCCTTGAAAAGAGCTCATTCAAACACATTATCACGGGATAGGTTCTTAACAGCAGTATATTGTTAAGATGTATTCAACTCAGTTCAGGATTCTTTGGGTTAAATCATGTTTAATACATTTGAACAAATAGGATTGATGCAGAGAAAACACATTTACAAATTGTGCTCTTTAGCTTTTTGTTGGCCTCTTGTCAGTAAATAGTAAAGAAGACTTAGTATGATATTTGGGACACCGGGGAAGCAATAGCTCTCCTGTATTTGTTTCTCTTTGTTTGTTTAATTTCTTTAAAACGAAATCAACTTAGTGCTAAGGAGTTAAATGCACTTGTGCAGAAAGTTGTTGGGAATGTCTTGTTTAAACTTTTGATTACACAGGCTTTCGAAAGAAAATACTTTACAGGTTTTTCAGCGGCGTCATTGAGCCAAGCTTAGTGTTTGCAAGAGGTGAGCATGAATCCTATTTTAATTTGGTTTAATTGTAGTCAAGGTTTTTAACTGGAACTGTTTAAAAGAAGTTTTGGGTTTTTGTTTATTTTAAAACTTTAAATTGATCTTTTTATTTTAACTTTAAAACCACTCTACATCCTGTAACAATTCTAACATTTACGGAATTGTACATTTTCACGAACACTTTTGAACACTGATGCTGGACACTTTTAATGATTGATGTTGCCAGCTCTCAATGTATAAACGCTGTCACACCCGCAAGCACGTTAACCCTTAAAGTGCTAAGACCAATTTTGTTTTGTTTTATTGTCAAAATTCTGCCTAAATTAGCTGTTGAAAACCTATCCTATGCTAATTTGTTCAAAAGAGCTCCCACAGGGTTACAGGTTAAACATCAACTTATCACTATGGAGCACTGTAAGGGCTAATGAAGTGCCGTAGGCGCACACCTAGAGCAATGACCCACGTATTATGTTACAATAACAGACACTATTACATGGTAACTTGTGAGACAGATCGGATAGGTTTGCAATTAGGTTGGACTGTGAAGTTTAGAAACTGAAATGGACTTGTCTCACTAAGGCTCTGAGGTTTAATTACGTCTTCCCAAATGTCAAATATTCTCTGCGTCAAGCTCTTGAGGGATGAACTGATTAAATTCCTAATTGCAATAACCATATCATGACACACAATCTGGTTAAGTGCACTCCTCGGGTATTGCTGTTATTTGGTGGATCTTGCTACCTCAACCAAACACAGTACTATTTTCAGTGACTGTTTTTCTTAAGTGTGCTTGTCCTTTTATGTAACTGAAGATAAGCATGGTTACTTTGCATTAGTCTTTGATAACTGCAATTGTAAACAGGTGCTTTCATTGAACAAGCAGAGAATGAGAAAGACTTGAGCAATACAACTAGAAAACATGTTAAACAATCAGCGATTTCCTATTGGTTTGTTGAGATTTCATTTGGAAATCTCATCAACAAATAGAAAACCGCTGAATAACTTCCATAAAAACTATTTGGTGTACGAGACATCGAGCAGGCACACTTTCTGTAGTTCCAGTAAATATTCTGTCTGATATTCGATAAAGGAAGAAAGTTAGACCGTGTTAAATCGGGCTGAAACTGATGAGTGAGAACGAGCAAAATTGGGGTAATAAAACACGTAGGGTGGTTTCGCAAAAATGTGATAATTTACGCTTTTGAATTCGTTTGAAAATTCTGTTTTGAACTATGAAATAAAAATGTGCTTAAGCTCTCATTATGTCAATGTTACTATGGCTACAAAAATGGGTTCTTTTGTCAGACAACTACAAGTTATGTTTGAAGCTTTATATTCAAAAAATATTTCTGAAAAGTAGTAAATATTTTTGCACAAGATAAACATTATTAAAATTATTTTAGCACTTGTGGAACAATATGTTTTATGATGTGCTTTTGACAAATTTATTTTAAAACTATAAAAAGTGTGTTCTGTCAACTGCCTCAGGGTTCCGTTCCTCAAAGCGATCTTAGGCTATGTTGATCGTAATTGCTAAACTATAACATTGGCTTAGGACTGTCGTTGCACATAGATCGTTTTGGAACCGGTGCTATTACGCACCGATTCCAAAGCAATCTCTACGCTACGAGAGTCGAAAGCCTATGATAAGAAACAATTCCACAGGACATTGTTTCCCAAATCACTTACGATCAACTTAGCCTAAGATCGCTTTGAGGAACGAGGCCCAGGTGTGTGACTGCAGTTTCACCTGGGCAACGTGCTGTTGATAATGGGCTCCGATGTTTTTCATGCAGTCTGTTCAATTTGTCCTTTGCAGTGCGTTACTTTTGCTACATTATCGAGGTCCGTTGTACTTGCGTTGTGTTATTTAGTCAGTTCTCGAAAAATACAAGGTTATTTTTTCTTGCATATAATAACGATGTCTCTTGAACATTGATAGTTATGTTTGTCTCAAAGTGCCAAGAAATAATTTTTATTAGTACACTGTTACAAGGCAAGTATCTCTTGTGGTGTGAAGCTAGGTTTCTCTTTGTTTTTCAAAATGTTCTTGTAACCTTATGTCTGTTTGTCTTGTGTTTGTTATGAAGTCAGTTATTCTGGTACATTGTCATGAATAAAGTTCCCATATTTATTGTCATGAGTTCATGGGGCTTATTTTCTTGGGACATTGTCATGAGGAAAGTGTCTATGATACATTGTCGTGAGCTAAGGTTGACATGAGGCTAGTTCATCTGTTACATTGTCGTCATCGCCTGTCATATCATCGGACGAAAATTTTAATTATGCAATATATAACAATATTTGTATCGTGAATATAGATGATACATCGATGTACGGCCACAAATGACAATACATTCCTATACTACGCAGTGAACTTCAACAAAACAATAAGTGTTAACAAAGTGTTTGCAAAGTTCGTTATGCAGCGTAAGGGAAGTAACTCATTAGCATTACTGTACATTCACCACATGTCGGAAAATCTGTACTACAGAAGTGCACAAATGATGTGGTAGACCTACTTTTAATATCGCTGATGATAATATAATATAATTATATATGTTATAATTGATTCCCCAGCAGTGGTAACTCTTCTGATTTGAAAGTGAAAGATTGGATAATAGTACAGTTAAGATAAGTTGAAATCTATACCAGAAACTTGTTTTTCTTCAGACAAATATCGTGATACATATCGTCTCGGCACCTATGTATCATGATAATATATCATCTCGCACTTGACAGAACAATACCTTTGTGATATATCGTATTGTCAAGAAATGTAAGTATCAGGATATATCATCTCGGCAATTGTCCACGATACACAGCTCTAGCCCTAACCTGTGTCTGTTGCCAGCAATGAAAACAACTAAGATGGTCAAGAACAAGACCTTCAGATTACATGTTCGGGGTTAACTAAGAAACAAAACTGGCCCTAACCTGTGTCTGTGGCCAGCAATGAAAACAACTAAGATGGTCAAGAACAAGACCTTCAGATTACATGTTCGGGGTTAACTAAGAAACAAAACTGGCCCTAACCTGTGTCTGTGGCCAGCAATGAAAACAACTAAGATGGTCAAGAACAAGACCTTCAGATTACATGTTCGGGGTTAACTAAGAAACAAAA
>JAULCD010095454.1:0-17625 GCA_032361085.1 Calliostoma canaliculatum
AATGTATAGAACTTATTCAGCGGGTTTTCATTGGTTTGATGAGATTTCCTATGAAAATCTTATCAAACCAATAGAAAGCCGCTGAATAATGTGTATTCATTTTTCCAGTGTATCATTACCAGGTCCTCATTTCACAGAGCTATCATAAGGCTAAGATGTCCATGGTTCATCTTTCTGCCCTCGGAATGAGCTTTATGAGAATATTTAAGAACCAATCCCATGCTCTGTCCCTAACGTACTGTGGGTGTTTGTCTCAATAGAAGTATCAGCAGCAATGGGACTATTGATTAAGGCCGATGTTTGCTTATGATAGCATTGTTGAAAGGAACCATGGTTAGATTTTATATTTGGAATACAATCCTGATAGTCATGGGTATAACATTGGTTCACTTTTTTATATGTTTTTGTGTATTCCCAGTAAAGTTAAAACTGTAGTCGTATTGCTCTACTCCATAGTATTAAAAATATATTCCTCCCCGTCTAGAAACAATGGTGTTTACCCTTAACCCTTTAAGTGTCAAGCTGGACATTTGTTTGTTTTAATATACTTTTTGTTAGCCTAAATAGGCTGTTAAAAATATATCCTGTGACAATTTGTTGAAAAGAGCTCCTTCAGGAGCTCTTTTCAACAAATTGCCACAGGATAGTTTTTTAACAGCACAGGGTAATCACAGTTTCAAGTCCTACTAAAAACCGTCTGACACTCAAAGGGTTAAACATGGCAAGCTGCAGTAGGCAGTTGTTTGTGTCTTCCCAACGCCTGTACACAGCAGTAATCTTGTTGCAGACTCCAGCTCAGCTGTTTTTCTGTCACATGATACACAGTGGGCCTTATTTTAGTTCTGAAACTGTTGGCGAGTTATTTTTAACAACATTATCTGTCCTTCACAATTTCGATCAACAATATTAAACGAGACGCCGACAAAATAATTAGATTCCTGTGTCCGCCAAAGACGGTTCGTGTGTTTGAAACACGTTTTACACCGCGCAGGGCCCCGTTCCTCAAAACAATCTTAGGCTAAGTTGATTATATATTCTAAAATATAACTTTGTCTTACGACTGCCGTGGCGCAGAGATCGCTTTGGAAACGATGCCATTCAGCACCGGTTCCAAATCGATCTATGTGCTACGACAGTCGTAAGGCTACGATAAGAAACAACTCCAAAAGCGATTGTATCAAACATTATTTACGATCGACACCGGTTTCAAATCGATCCTGGAGCTACGACAGTCGTAAGGCTATATGATAAGAAACCACTCCACAGAAAATTGTTTTAAAATATGCTTAGATCATTTAAGAAGCTTTGAGGAACGGGGGCTTGGATTCATGAAATCCTATTGTTTAAAGAGAAGCCTTTAAATGCAGTCAAACACATACATGTCATCTTTATGTAATTGACAGAAACCAGACAATATAATTATATTTTCAAGGAGAAACTTGGTTGAGGACAATAACCTGTCATTTATAAATATGTATTTTCACATAAATGAGTGAGAGAGAGAGAGAGAGAGACAGAGAGACAGAGACAGAGAGAGAGATATGAATTTTTTATCAGTAAAAGCCTCTGTTTATCTTAATGGCATCGGAGTTTGATTCTAATTTCTACACAGGGAGCTTGGAACGAATATATTCTCACACATTAACACACACAGCTTGGTGCTGATGACTGTTTAATAGATTTGGACGAAACCGTTTACTGTGGTAATACATTTATGTTCAACGTTTTTTCAAACGATTTGTTTTCAGTACGTTATTAGTTTATAAATGTACTAAATTGAAAATGTCTTGGTTAGAGAATGATCTAAATTAACTTTCTTCAAAGACTGATTCCAATCTGTGAGCTTAGAACATATATCTACTTGTATGTACATGTATCAGGTTATGCACGTTATATAAGGTGTATCCGAATTCGTCTTTAACAAATGTAGCTGCTGTACATTTGTTATTTTACAATAAGCTGCATATGTACGTGAAATATGAAAGAACGTAAAATATTTTGTGCTAAACATTTGGTTTACTAATGCCAAATAAATAAAACCTGATGTACAGTTTCTTAACATAAAGAAACATGCTGAGTTTATATTTTCTTAATGCCAAATTTATTGTGAACTTTGCACCTGTCACAGACACACTTGTGTTTCATTGAGAAGTGTAGAGTTTACTTGTCCCGACGAAAACCTTGTGTACAGTTAACAAGGACACTGTAAGTGTTACACTAATGGTGTTGGCTCAGTGAATACAATGACCACGATGTGTGCAGGCTAACTTTGTCAATAATACTCATTTGGTTTCTTCAGTTTAGATTTAGCACAGTTAACAATCATATTTAAATTATTCCACGGCATGAATGAGGTTAAATGATGCACTAAAACGACCGGTAATTGCACACCAGAAGTTGTGATATGTTTAAGCATTGTACCCAAGGCCTCGTGCGATCTTAGGCTTTCCTGGTCGTAAGGGCTCTAAATCAATCTCTGCGCTATGACAGTCGTAAACCTATGATAAGTAATAACTCCACAGGACATTGGTTTTTTTAAACTCCCTTACGATCAACTAAAATCGCTTTGAGCAACGGGAGTCTGTTCTAACAAGATTAGGAGTCATATGTGCTTTTTTAACACAATGAGTAGCATCAATCTAAAAAGATATTGATTATTTTGTCGTCTATGTATTCAAGATTCTGTATTTTTTGTTCCTTGTATTTTTTTTATTTCAACAATGTGTCTTGATGCGATGACTATCTTAAAATAACCCGTAGGCGACATACCCCGTCTATAAGGCAGACAGTAATACCAATCGCAAATTTCAGTCAGTATCTTAAACCTATTAACATAGGATCTAATGTATTCCAAAAAAAACCCAACATTTTATGATGAAATTGATTATGGCAATGTTTAACGTTCATTTGCAAATGTATCACTGGAAAAAAAATGTATATAAATTATTTATCGGATTTTCAGCGTGAAAATCTCATCAAACCCTTAAAAAAACGCTGAGTATTTTCTATACACTTTTTTCTAGTGTTAAGAGCTTTGAATGTATAATCCTTTAAAAAATGATCGATTTAAATTAACTTTTAGAGAGTTAAATTGGGATACGTTAAATTTTAAAACTATAATCTACGTGTACTGTTTAATGATTTGTTCAAAAGTGCTTGAAGCAAAAGAGCTTTTAAAAACCCAGTGATGTTTCATATAAAACAGCAATACTATATTTTTAATGGTGGATCTATACTTTTAAACGTCAAGGGCGCGTTTATACAACAAAAGTGTCCATATATTACTGGCTAAGAAGTAATAATACTGTAACTATAATACTATTGTTTATATTGTTTTTTTCATTTGCATTGTTACTTCTGAAATAGTGCAAATTAACAAAGGATTGGACACATTAAAGTTTTACAGATTTTTGTCACTTCCAAATACGTGCCGTTTTTTAATTCATTTTAGCGCACCCAGTATGGTATATCACCTCACTTGATTTAAATCTAATGATCAACACGTGTTAGGTAATGTATGCTCAAATGTTTGTAAAAAATATGTTATTTTAAATATTCCAGTCACCTTTTGGGAATTCTTAGAGTCCTGATTGTAACGCCTAAATGTCAACATTAATAGGCGTTTAAAACAAATGACCCCAGGATAGGTTTTTAACAGGACAAAATTGACAAAAACCTTATAAGACCTCCCGTGCTTGGTTGTAATTAAGCTAATTATAAACCAGATTCCGTGTATTACGAGGTCGTAAATGTACACGCTTTTTAATAAAAGTACAAGTCAGATAAACGAAACGCGTCCCGTTTCGTTGCTCTCTTTGGATATGTGTGCATAGGTTAAATAACAGCATCACAACTACATGTATAATAACACTCGTCGAAAACAAGATAGTTTAAATGCAAAATATTTTAAATAAATAATAGCAATTTATGTCGCCTATATATCTACCGAGACACAAGCGTAAATAATCACTTATATATAAAAACAACAACATTAAGAGCCTTAAGCATAACATTATGAAGAAGAAGAAGAAGAAGGGGAAAACATCGTTGAGATTAAAGTACAAAAATAACATTGGAGAAATACAGTAGTATTATACATAGTGTGTTGAAGTATACATAATGATACATCTTCACACGGCTAGCTAAACCTACTTTTTGCAAAACATGCTTTGAAAACTGCATAGCAAAGGACAAGAATACCCTACTTCAAAGACAGTCATTAGATGCTGTCTGCTTCATTGACAGGTATTGTTAATGACAGGGTGACAGATTGCTGGGGATTTTTGTGTTGTAAGTAGTTGTTATAAAAAATGAGAAGGAACCATTAATGAAAGACGTGCAGGACAAATTGATGTGGACAGAAATCGGCTCGTGTTGCAAGATCAAAGCAGAAACGATGATGAGTCTACGTCTAGCTATTAATCCATGTTTAATGTTGTGTGTATTAGTCTCTTCCCATCATTACAGATCTATAAATTCTCTTGGCGGTCATTCATGCTCATACCAACCACTGCAGTCACAATACCTGATTTAACCCTTACAGTGCTGAGCGCACATTTCCTCATTTTAGAATCAAAATTCTAACTTAATTAAACAGTGAAAAACTTATCTTGTGGTAATTTGTTTAAAAGAGCTCCGATAGGAGCTCTTTTAAACAAATCACCACAATATAGGTTTTTATCAAAACCATGATCACAGTTTAAAATTAAACTATGTTAATTTAGCACTGAAGGGTATTTTAAAATTATGTATGCATAAAACAACATTACCACTGAGTTCCCAAATATCAATCTTTGCAAAATGAACCTTTCCAATTTGTATTGTTTTCCCTAACAAAGTACAAATTAACTCGAACTGGAACGAGCGTACTTTTAGGAGTGAAATATTTTAGTTTTAGTTGAATTAAAATGTATAAGCTTTGTAATATGTTCATGGTTAATGGCCAACTTTGTTTTCTTTGAAAACATCGATAATGGTAACCTTCATAACATACTACCCCAAAGTAACATGTTGCTGTTAGATTTTTAAAACGCACAACAACACATGATGTCATTAATGCTGTATAATAAAATACACAAATTGTAAGAGTTACTAGGAATTTCCATTGTGATAATTATAACATACCAGAATTGTTACACTGTGTGGTGTGTTTGTGTTGTGGTGAGTTTAGAGGAACTAGGAAACGTGGTAAATGATTGAATCCATACAGTAATCAAGCATACTACTGTACCTATTTATATTTGTTAGTTTGTTATTTTGGGTTTTTTGGTTTCAATTTGGGGTTTTCTTTGTGATTTTACCGTTTATATTTATTTGTTGTAGTAATGGGTTTGCTTTGTATTGGTTTTTTTGTTTGTTTATTTGTTTTGTTATTTATTTATTATTTTCATTTTATTGTTTCTATGGTTGTTACCTTTTGGAGAAATCAGATAAAATGATTAAAAAATACTTTTATAATCAAAACAATTGATGTGTAGTGACACAATTATTTTGATTTCGTATTTACTTTGATAAACGTAAGTTGTAACAGAAATCGTAACAACAGCCTCAAATCTACCTGCTAATGAAGAGACGACCTCCCCTGAGTATGACCTGCGCCAATGACAACAGTAACTACAGGGTTAATGAACCAAGACCACATCAACACACAGGTCACTATGTGCCCAGGCTGCATATCAAAAGGGAAGCAATCAGCAATCAGTGCAAACATAATAATTATATTTCATTACCATTAACAATTAGATATGAATAGAATGCCAGTTTTACACTTGGGCCCGTTCCAGAAAACTTTCGTGAGCTAAGACCGACCTAAGTCAATATTTCTTTATGACCATTTATCATGTCCATTGAACCTATCACAAAAATAAATCTAGAGAAAAAGCAATGTCCCGTTCTACAAAGCCATCATTAGACTCTAATGTACAAGAAAGCTAAGAGGGAAGTTAAGACATCTTAACCTTGCCACACGTTTGTGGAACTGAGGGACGGTTTTCATAAGAACAACTTGTCTGGAAAATGTTGGTATTTGTGAACTCAACCTATTGGTTTATTACGACTGCACTGTATACCTGGGCCCCGTTCCTCAAACGATGTTAGTATTAAAATGATCGTAAGTGACTTTTTAAACAATTTCCTGTTGAAATGTTTTCTTATTACAGACTTACGACAGTCGTGAGCCCACGTTATATTTTAGCGATCAACTTAACCTAAACTCGCTTTGAGAAACGGCGCCCAGGTTTGCTAAAATCTTTGTAAATGCCATACTGTACATTTTTTAATAAAAGTTGCCTAATGGATATATTGTATTTCGTGTTTTTAAGAGTAAACTAGCTACACGGTAATGCCCCTGATGTATTGAGTAATATACACAGATAGTTTGGAAGGAAGTAGGCAAAAGCATGCACATTGGCATGTTAAATGAAATTAGAAACAAAACAAAATACATAACGACGTAGGTAAAAGCATGGCCTACTAACTTCAGATCATAAATAAAGTTTTAAAGACCACACATTACTTCTAAAGATCATAGATAAGGATGCTTACTCTAGGTTCGCCTTTGTGAACACTTTTGTGTTTTCTTCATTTGTTTTATTAGAAATTCTGCCAATAATTTTACAGTGCTGCTAGAGAACAAGAGAATTTAAAACCATTTGTTAACCAACTTATTATTTTCTTACACATCAGACACAAGAAAAAAGGTACAGAAATTTTAGCGGAATTCCATGGGTTTTATGAGATTTCCTATGAAAATTTCACCAAAGCCATGGAAATCCGCCGAATAATTTCTGTACATTTTTACCAGTGAAACCACATTCGTATTGATTTGTATAACTAGCTACTAGTTTATTCAATTAGTTTAGGGTCATTTAGCAGTAGTGGTACATAGTTCAAGATTTCTTGGATGTCAACTTCTGGTTTGTTCGTAAGTTTACGACGGGCATATGCTTGCTCCTTCATCAGGTGACTGATACTGTGGGGAGGTTATGTTGAATCTAAACGCATTGTAATGTTAATCTGTATATATGTATGTGTACATATAAAACCTCAACCCCCAAATTAATCTGAACTCATGGTCTGCCAGGACAGAATTCCTTGGACATAGTGGCGATGTAGATATAAAAGCTACATGTATGTATTACTGACATCCTAGTATCACCCGTTATAAACACAAATTTGATTAAAATTTAAAATATAGGCAGATGAGATATTTTAAATTTGACCCTTGTTAATAACTCGTTCCTACAACGGTAGCTTTCAAAACGTAAGCGATGCCTTTCGGAACCACCACTAAAATGTATGGACATTTTTCAGCGGTTTTTCATTGGTTTGATGAGATTTCCTCTCTCATCAAAGCAATGAAAATCCGTTGAATAATTTTGTTACAATTTTTGCAGCGCACCTACTCCTATGGCCAAACTACAGACAACCACATGTCATCGGCCAATCAAGCTCCACTGCAATCCGCGAAATGAGTGTGTATCAGTGTAATGCCGGAAATGATGGAAGTTAAGAGCGTTTCCCACACTGGTCACTGTCAATTATATCACACTTTGTTGACAAAATCTGTCAGGATTCGGACACGTGGAGTTATTAATCCAATTATGTTTAACGTATTTTTTCCGCGAAAATAGAGCGTTTTAGCATTGCTAATTATAGCAAATTAAAATACGAAAACATCTTTAGGCAATGGAATTTACGTTTCTGTTCAGAAACATATATTAATTACAAACAGTTTTGATGTTAGATTAATAGGGGCTACTAGCAGTGAATTAGTTAAAGCTACTTCCAAATAGCTACTTCAATAAGCGTGGAAATATGAAAATGTTGTGAAAAGGCCATGGCATCACCTTTATAACGTTCATCGATATGGTGCATTTAGTGAATGTCTCTGTGTGCCTACAATAAAATGTATTGATTGATCTGGGCCCCGTTCCTTAAAGCAATCTTTGGCTAAGTTGATTATAAGTGATTTTTGAAACAGTGTCCTGTGTAATTGTTTCTTATACTCTTGCGACTGTCGTAGCGCAGAAATCACTTTGCGTTTTCTGCACTACGACAATCGTAAGCCAATGTTACAATTTAACACTTCAAATCAACTTAGCCTAAAATCGCTTTGAGAAACAGGGCTCTTATTAATCCATAGATTGTATAACCTCGACTGAAAGATTTACCTGTTAGGACATCATTTGTTTTCTTAAAATTGGCATCAACTGAACACGATTTTGGGCATCTCAGTACTTGAGAAGTGTAAACATCATAATTAGAGCAGTTGTAATATTACAAGACATTCAGGGAAAATTGATGACAGGAAACTTAAAGTTATTTGTCAAACAGCGTTTTTCCCAGGTTTCCGTCGTTTTGAATCTCAATGTTAAGATCGAGATAACACACTAAAATTGCCAATTTAATATCTAATTCAGGTGAATAAACTAAATAAAGATATTTATATATCTTGGCATTCACGAACAAAAGAAGGACATTTTTTAACGATGAGAGCTTCTCTATAAACGTGAATTTGAAATTAAGCTTTTTGGCGGTATATTCATTTTTACCAGATTTGTTAAAATAAATTCCGATTTACAAGCATAGAGAAACAAATCGGTTTGAACGGGGAATACCGACTTTTTGTCTGTTTGCTTTGTCCGCAAGTCTGACAAATCTGATGTTAATCAGGAAATCTATCAACTCACATATTTCTGTATCAGGATGTGTAGACGTACTTTCTGTCCTCACGAATGGACAACATCCATTAAATATTAAAATAAAACTATATTTGCTACCTATCCTTTTTCAAAACAAAGACAGTTGAAAAATCAATGTGTTATTATTGTGATAATTAATATTACTGTTAAGAACTTAGACAAGACTTTCGTTGTACATTTGCTAGATGCTGCAATTTATATTTGTTGTTAATGAGCGAATGGGTTCGGTTTAAAGCATTTTTCAATAGTATTTTATCTATCCGCGGAGGGGGACACTAAGTGTGGCTCTGTGCAACCTGCGAGGTTTGGCTGGTGCTGAGGAACAAAGGGTAATTTAATCACTACACCTGATTCTCACAGCTTTTATAGAACAATACTCGACTACTGAGACAGATAATGAACTCTCGAAACTTTTGTGTTTAAGTTAAATCTCCAATATCATAACACAGTTAACATTAATACCACACTCAGACACACTATGCTGACATCGAGTGATCTGTCTTTACGATATTCCATCGTAAGAGTGCAATTCTTACAACTTCATTTTGACGACGCGGCCGGAGATCGACCACTACACAATGGAGGCCGGCCTTCCTTCACATAAACTTTATAAAACTTAGGAATTTAACACAAATTCAGAACTAAGTACCGTGAGTACATAAAATTACCTCATGACTGTCACATATTTCTTTTTTCCAGACAGTTGGCTGGCTTGTTTGGATGATTAGTTGGGATTCTGTCATTTCCAAGTTCCTAATTGTTTGAATGATGTGTTTCACAAACAAGAGTGATGTCATTGAGTACTGTGTCGGTCACGTGTCTGAGTCCCGTTTCACAAAGCACTCGTACATTTACTCTGTGGTAAAACAAATATTACCTCCTGGGGCCCGTTTCACAAAGACGTCATAAACCATGTTACCGGGTAAGTGGGTTCTGTTTACAAAGCAAAAAGTCGTTGTCAACTGTGCATTTTCTAAAGACAAACTTGTTTGTATTTGGGAAATGCACAGTTAACAACGAGTTTTAGCATTTGTAAGCCAATCCATAGGCCCAGTGACGTAGAAATCCAACCCTACTTGCTCTCCGCGAAGATCAGAGTTTCCAACATGATATGTCTGTATATGTACTAATTACCTTCCTAGCTGAAGATGTATGACATTATGTAAAAATAAGCTTGCATTCATAGGTTAGCCTGTTTTTTCTCATGGATTTTTAAACCATTAAAGACATACATAAACAGCAGAGTCCCGCTGGCCTGGACCAGTGAGTATAGTTTACAAATGTACAAAACCGTTGTGAACTGTATACTTTGCAAAGTAAAACTTGCATGTCTTTAAAAAGTGCATCTGTACGGTGAGTTTTGACATTGGTAATCCATGTCCATTAACCCAGTGACATTGTTTTCGACGTCGTAAAATTACGATGCCTTTGGGAAACCGAAACCCCGATGAATATATTGTATTTCACTTCTACAAAATTCAGTTAACTTGTCCACATATCATTTCCCTAAATGCAAGATGTACAGACAGTTTAAAAGTGGACAGGTAAAATTACATACCGTGGCATATTAAAAGATAAAGTTTTAAAGGTTTTACATTGAATGACGTACCTAAAAGCATCAGTTACATGCTACAGATGAAACATTTACCTTTTAAAAATCATAGATTCCCTTTTAATGTCATGCAGTAACTTTTTTTAAGATCACAGAATAATTTTCAAATATCATGTATTAGCCTTTAAAGATCATACGAGATTTACCTTTTAGATAAACTTATTAATTGTTTCCCTCCGATATTAACTGTAATATTACCCAAACTTGCAGTTGTAATAAAATAATTCACTCAATGTTAACTTTTAAAGATCGTAGATACAAATGTCAATTCACGTTTCTATTTTGTGATTTTTGTGTGTGTTTTCTTCTTATATGAAAAACAAACACGCTGCAGATAAATATCCAATGTTGCCATTCATGTACACTTTTTAAACGGTCGCAAGTGCTGTTAAAGTTTTTCAGATAAAATAATTATTTGATACCATGTCCATTGAAAGGTTAATGGAAAAGGTTTTTAAGCTTTATTTTATACACAGATTTCTCACAGAGTTCAAAAATATTTCATGAAAAAGTAATCATTATTCTAAAAGCTGTTTTATTTCTATGAACAAAATGAGGAGATATATTTTATTTTTACAACCCATGGCGTGTTAAGGGTATTACATGTCGAATTAGTATAAAATGCATCCTCAAAAGACCGTTGAAAATGTATCATGTGGTAATTTGTTGCAAAGAGCTCCTTTCAGGAGCTCTTTGCTACACATTACTGCAGGATAGATTTTGAACATATAATTTAGGTCACATATATAAACCCTTAAAGGAGCTCTTTGAAACAAATTACAACAGGATATATGTTCAACATATAATTGTGGTCACATATATTTACCTACTTAAATACATGTAGTCACCGTGGTATGGGTTAACACCAATGCTTTTTGAAAGGACCGGAGTTCGAATCCCGCGAGGCGGGCTCGGCGTCATTCTCTTAGTTGGAAACTCTTAATTCGCAAGTACCAGCCGAAGCTAACAGGTTTCACAACATCACATAACAACATTGAGTTTGAGGTTTTTCTCATGTCATAAACCTTTCCTTACCATAACTATTTTGGGCATCGACTTCTTAAGACTCTCAAACCACTTTGTGGAATTGTATTTGTCTAAAATCAATTTCAAGGAATTAAATCACATATATCCCAAGTGAGCGTGTCAATGTATATCTTCCTACACCATCTCAGTGAGCATCTGAAGAGAAATCAAGATACACCACAGACTTAGAGTCTGAAGAGGATATGAGTTATCTGTGTACAAAGAGGGCGAACTGATAAAGTGTCATTGACTGTACCGGCCAGACTATTAATAACGAGCTCGCCATCTAAACATCTATTTCAAGTTACTGTGGGCGTTAAATTAAGTTACTCCTTAGATTAGAAACTGGGCGGGAGGTTCTGTTTACAAGGTAAAAAATGTTGTAAATTGTGCCCTCTCCAAAGAAAAAACAAGTTTTGTTTGGAGAGGACGCAGTTTACAACATTGTTCCCACCCAATGTCTTATCGTAAGTTTTTCTTTGAAAAGAAATGCAAACTTTACAACACTTGTGGCATTTGTAAACTGAGCTTATAAGGCGATAGAGCCGTATGTCACATATATTGAAGGAAAGTTTGATTTTGTCTTGATTTATTATAATTTTCATTATCAGGTTATAATAAACATCAACCCCACAGTTTAATCATTTAAAATACACTAATTCCTAAACACTGTGTGGAGTTTCAAGGTAGTCTACATTATTTTGTTTTGTTATTCACTATGTGTTTACATGTTGCTATAAGCAAATACCGTTACTTATTCACCACGCACATTTAAAGTCACTATTATTTAATAACATCTCATTTACTGCCTCAAGCACAATATTTGCCAGTGTCTGCTTCATTAAAAATAATGAGAAGATTCCATTCAAAATAAATTACACCCAATAACATTAACACGAATCGTAATAGGTTAGCTTCAAAATAAAATAAACATTTATGAAACTGTTAAAAATGGAGAAGAACATAAGGAATAAAAAAAACTTTCATTGTATTTATATCACATCGATTATTTAAAGAATGGTCTCGTTCATTCTGGGAGACTGTATAAAATTTGGGTACACACGCGGCTTATGAAACTGAAAATTGTGACCACTTTGTGGTACTTCAGGATATTTGAATGTCAACTTCAGATGAAAGAGCAAGCATATGCCTCGAAACATCGTGAACTTACGACTACAGAATCATGAACTATGCCTCATCACTTCTAAATGTTCCTACAAGAATTCATGATGTAATGCCCTGATCTTGAACTGTGATTATTTGTTCCCAGGGGCTCTTTTAAACACCTTATCACAAAAATGGTTTAAAAATCAACATATTAAACTTCCATATTGACGTTAACATACCATGGCAAGGGAGCGAGAGATGTTAACCTTAAAGGGCTGAATCCATTTATCAATTTCAATTTCCAAACTCCAACCTAAATAGGCTGTTAAAAACTTCTCCTGTAATAATGTGTGTAAAAGAGCTCTTTCAGGAGCTCTTTTACACATATTATTACAGGACAGGTTTTCAACAGCACAAGGCGGAAACAGTTTTGAGTTATACTCACCCCAGTTCAGCACTGCAAGGGTTAACATGATCCAGTAATGTGATGTGATGTAACGTGCTCACGGAGACATTGGAGAGCGTGTCAACTTTTGTAAAAACGAAGTAGCGGGAAATACATTAATACTATAAACTGCAAGATTTATTGTATGTTTAAAATACTCGTGCTGATCGTAGATTTGTATTGTAACATTATTGCAGCTGTTAATAGTAATACTTGTTTTCTGAAAGTAATGAACATAACGATCACATATATTCACCGTAAGTTGCATTCCTTATTTAGCACGAAGCTTTACATAGTGTTAAGCAATGTGGAATTCCAAAGATTGATTGGTATTGCCATTTTTATATACTGTATTTACATCCAAAGCTCCAATAACATTAATTGTTGATTGTCGTGTTTAAAATCCAATATGAATTGGCTCGTAAAAACACACTCCTTATGTTGATAAATAAAAATAAAGGCTGAGAATGAAAACCAAAAACAAAACAGATTACCCCAGAGAAGATTTTTATAAGCAAAATGGGTTTCAGTTTGAAACCGAGTAAAGTCAATTTAACGCGATAACGGTTAAGAATCTGTGTAATCAGTGCCAGGTTCCCTGTTGCACATGTGAGCGATTCCAACTTATTCCAGATCATAGACTGTCTGGTGAACAAGGCCCATTCCACAAAGCTATAGGTCGATCTTAGTAAATATTTCTTCATGACCGTTGAACACTACCATTCAACCAAACAGTCACAAGGAGCTCGGGACAGAGCAAGGTGATGTTCTACAACGCTCTCGTAAAGTGAAGATGTTTTAAAGTTCATCTCATTACGAGAGCGCTAATATGAAAAATAAAACGTTTTAGCCTAACGATTGATTTGTGGAACAGGACCTTAGGTATCAACTATGTATTTTTTGCTTATGTGGCTTTTTCTTTTATTACTCCTAACATTTTTTTCAATAGAATATCAGCTACAATAACTTTACACTGACCAATGATATAAAATATGAACTTTACTGTATTTTTACGTAAATAATACCATTGTCAAAATCGAGAAAAACATTTTAATCATTTACGTTGTCTGTAACACTAGCAAAAATGCGAGTTAAATGTTGAAATCATGACTCTTAATTTTTAAAGAAATAAAAGCGTGCTTTTTAATTTTTAAGCATATTTAACACAGCCATATTTCTATACTGCGATTGGTAACCAGAGTTTCAGAAATTACTTAGCGTGCATCCGTTTTTAGAAGTTGCACAATATAAGCACGCACACATGTACGCTTATTGTGTTACAGGAAATATTTGTTTACTCCAGTGTATAATGTCAACATAAATAGGCTGTTAAAATCCTACCTGTGGTAATTTGCTTAGTAGAGCTACCGAAGAAGCTCTTTTAAACAATATATCACAGGTAGTTTTTGCAAATTTGTCATAGTATTAAGACCCAATTGCTACACTATATAAGTTAAAGGGACTCACATTGATATGAACATATTCTTAATCAAAGATCAAAAAGGTGACTGTGATGAATGTTTTCCATGCTATGTTACAAGTGAATAAATAAGGTTTTAAATCGTATCTTATTAACATTATGTACAGAAACCCTTAAATGAGACAGAATCGACAAATGCATTATCCAGATTCTTCAACGTAAATTATTATACACATTTCATGTCATATTGAAAAAGTTATTTAAACATACACTAAGCAATGGAAATAAAGGAAATGATTACAGTCATATGCAACAGATAACGTTAACAAAAAGGAAATTGAGTAATAATGTCGTATTTAAGTTGTTAAAAAAACTTATAGATAGTTTTGTCAATTTTGACATAACAGCTTGACACAATAATAATAATAGCTTCATCCTTGGAGTATTGTTTGCACAATATGCCTATTTCAGGCTTTAAACTTAGTTGGCGTTTTCTATAAGTTTTAAAACAATGTACAAGATAAGTTTTTTAACGACATATACACTCGTTCGTCGGTAAAATGAACTGACGTGCGTTGGCGGAGATTGCACAGTACGCATACAGATTCTATGACTTCCACCATTCTTTGAGGAATGTATTCATGCGTAAATTAATGTACAAACATGTTTCCTGTGTTTTCTTTGGAAAGTGCACAGTTTACAACGATTATCTTTATTTGTAAACCAAATCCATGATCCCAGGGACATGGTTTACGATGTCATAAAGTTATGATCTCTTCGTGAAACGGGGCTCTGGTGCTGTTGAAAACATATCCAACCGGAGCTCTTTTACACAATTACCACAGGATAGGTTCTTAGCAGCCTATGCGTGGTGTCAATTGGAAACCAAAAAGGGCAAATGTTGAGTTCAAGGCATTTTGACATTTCAAACAGACTAAGATTATAACGGTTAAAACATAAAGACTTATTTCATGACAGTAAGTGACTTAAAAATAAAACAGTAGTGGTTAATTTCTCTTACCCATAGAAGAATGACAAGGTTTTAGTTTGACTGACACTGTAATCACCTTATTTAGGCTGAGAGAACACGAAGACAATAAAACTGCGATGTTATTATCGGGGCATTTGCGATTTAGTTAATAATTTAGAGAAGTGGTCTAAAAGCATTTAGTTTTCTCTCAGGCTGGTCTTTAGGCGCTTACGGCGTCGTTATGAGGGATGGTCGTAATCAGAGATTTTAAAGGTAATAAATGGTAACTTTTCTGCAGAAACTATCAAAGTGAGTGATTTGTAGTTCACCCTTCCCTTAGGTAAACTATTGATTGAAATAGTTATACCAGTGGCATCCTATTATATGTTTAACATGATGACGGAAATACAATTTGTTCATGGAAAACCCAAGCGTTGCTTAAGGTTGGTGTTTATATTCCCTAGAAAATAGGTAGGCCTGCAATGTTGCCAAACTGAACCGAAATATCTACAATGATACACAAATGTTCAAGGGACAGCTTAAAGTGGTGATGATTAATTCTAATTCTCAACGTTATGAAGCATATGCTTGCTTATTCACAAGGTGAAACCTGATGTAGGAGCAAGCATATGCCCTGAAACATCGTGAACTTACTAACTAGAAATGGACAAGCCAAAATCCTCAACGACATTGATATAGTTTTAAGATATCAGCCGTTTTAACTTTTCAACATTAGTATCTACAGTTATTTTCACTTAATATTTTTCAATAAAATCCAATTACCAAATAAATAACCGTTTTTGTTTTGTATCTACTTATCACTAAATTGAATCAAATAACAATAACTTACAGTGGTGATTTGCATTTAAAATGTTGTGTGCCTTTGTAGGTTGGTATTTTCAAGTTAAATTTCTAAATATGTTTGTTTAGCATGATGCACCAGGGCCCCGTTCTTTAAAGCGATCTTAGGCTAAGTTGATCGTAAGTGCTAAATAAAACATTTGCTCTTTGGAACCGGTGTCATTTCAAATCATACTCTGTGCTACGACAGTCGTAAGCCAATGGTAAGAACAACTTCATAAGGAAAAATATTTTATTTGGAAAAATCACTTACGACCATCTTAACACTAAGAAAGAAACGAAATCCAGGATAACGGCGCACGACCACAGCGAGCCTACAAGAGTAATGACTTCAAACAATATCTTCAAATTTAATCACTTTACTGACCAAGTCAAAGTCCTGATTACAACTGTCGTAGTGCAGAAATCGCAATTCACCACCGGGTCCAAATCGATCTCCACGATATGACAATAGTAAGCCTATGCTCAAAAGCAGCTCCACAGGGCATTGTTTTAAAAATCACTTACGGTCAACTTATCCTAAGGTCGCTTTGAGAAACGGAGCCCAGGTTGCACTTTTAACTCAAAGTGTATCTTTGTATGTCTTGGTTTACTGTGGCTTCGTGGTATTCAGAAGATAAAAACGGTACAAAGTGAAATACGTATACGTTTCTTGACAAGAGGTTTGTGAAACGAAATGAAGTCCCATAATAGCCCAGACAGCAGTCGTCCAGTTTGCGCTCCCTTGTAATGGCAAATCGAAAGGTGAATCACTCTTGTAATTTAGTGCTGAAAGTTGATATCCATAAGGCATAAATCAATAATTCAATCAACAGGTTTAGAAACACAGATTTTCGTTCTCCAAACGATGACCAAATTGACTGATTTTAAGGTCGTTTTCCGATTATTGTGCCTGAAGTCTAACCTAAGTAGAGTGTAGAAAACCTGTCAGTTGTTCATTCAAACTTATTACCAAATAGATAGATTTGCAACAGCATAAAACACACCCCATATCACTAAAAGCATAATCTTTGCCTGCGAGTTGAAAGGTAGAAGAAGTTTAGATAGATAATTCGTTTTATCCATACACGTTCATAAATTTTTAAAGAAACTTAGATGGCAGACAGTAGGTGTGTATGCAGCTTGGGTGTGATTCAAAACCATGACTGTCGCCCACTGCTGTAGAGGATCAACCACGGCAGGAAAACCCGGGAAGATCACTCCAAGGGCGATCGCTGTCTGGGCTGTAACGTGGGACTAGAACCCTTTTTAAAAGCAACCGTGGCTACTAAACAGGCGTATGTAAACCAAGACCATGTGTAACTGCCTCAAGGTTCTCGATGACAAATCCTGATGGGTTACCAAGCGTCCAACTCTGCCGCAGGAACATCCAAGGCAGTGGTGTTTTGCTTAACGTTGTTGAAACCTTCGGACCTTGAGACGGATCCATTGGTCAGATTAAAGAATGATGACTCTTGCTTTATTGAATTGACATGACATTTA
>JAULCD010095455.1:0-11604 GCA_032361085.1 Calliostoma canaliculatum
AAAACAATTTGGGATTGTAAATGTCAAAGTACTTGATCTGTGCACGGTCCAACAAAAAAGAAGGTTTTTTAACTACCTGTTGAAAGCCTGGCGAGTCCATGATTAAACTGCTGTAATGATCCCAACGATATGTGTTCCCAGCGAGAACATATGTCAATTGGTAAACCAGATGAGAGGACTTTGCACAAGATAGAAATCTGCTGTGACAATTATAATTAGGCAATACCTTTTAAAATACAGCCATATTTGCAACATGTACGACGTTGATGTTGATCTGCATCTACGAGCTGTCAAGAATGACTTCACTTCATCCAAAAGGAATGTTGATATCAACGTTGAACTTATAAAATGCTGACAGTCAGTGATGGAATCTGGGCGCCGTTTCACAAAGCCATCGTACATTTACGACCTCGTAAACCTTTGACATGCACCAAATGGTCATTGTATATGTAATTTATGACCTTTTAAACCATTTCACTGAGCCATTGGCTCAGTGACATGGTTTACGAGGTCGAAAATGTATGATGGCCATTGGTTCAGTGACATGGTTTAAGAGGTCGTAAATTTACGATGGTTTTGTGAAACGGTACCCAGGCGTTCTTGAAAGAGGACACATGTCCTGCTCTACTGGTAGTACGAGTTACACACATTGTAAACATCTGTCAATCGCGTGTCGATCGTGGTCGCGTGCTCTCTATGGCAATGGTTGATAATGGGTGAGGCAGCGTCGGTTGCATCGTAGCTGATGAGGTTCCCGGAAGTACAGTCTGCTAGTGTATTATTAGTATTGCTCATAAAGGCATTTATAAGTTGTTGCGGGATAGCGCAGTAGTTAGGGTGCTAGATTTTGGACTAAGAGGTGGGGCTAGGCGCCATTCTCTGTGTTAGAAACAAATTTAACACAGTGAGGACATATTGCAATGCTGTGAAATAAAGGTACCAGCCAATGCTCGCAGGTTTCACCGCATCACATAATTGGCGATGTGTAAACCCTGCTGCCGTGATAACTCAACTCACTCATATAGAAGTTGGTGTTGTTATAACACAAAGTATTATGAATTGCAACTTCTTTAACTGTAATGTACAACGTTTCTTGGCTAGTCCTTGCCTCTTCGTCAGGTGACGAAGGGGCAAGGACAATCCCCAAAACGTCGTGCTTTACAATTAAACAAGTTGTAATTCCTAATATGTTGAGTCAGTATTGTCCATCGTCTCAAGTTGCACACTAGTCCATTCAAATGGACAAATATTAACCTTGATTTAAAGTAGGATATCATTTTGGGCATCCGAGGGACCTTTTACACAGCCATCGTAAATTTACGACGTCGTAAACTAGTTTATTGGGATTCTGGGTTAAATTTACAAATGTTAAAAGTCGTTGTCAACTGTGTGTTTTTCCAGAGAAAAACAACTTTGTTTTGGAAAGTGTATAGTTAACAAGGATTGTGATCATTTGTACATGGGCTCAGGGAGATGATTTATGATGTCGTAAATTTACGATGCTTTGTAAAAACGGCGCTTTGTCAGTTCAGTGTCGCGCGTCCTAGATGACAATGTTGGGGGTGGAGTTGAATTTGAAGCAAAGTCAGTTGTAGTTGCTGGAGCGGATTTGTTATACCTGTCTGATTTTCATGGAAAAGACCATTAGTCCGTACACATACTGAATATCCTGTTTGTATGGTTTAAACAAAAGTTTACATTTAAAAATCGAATGGTGCACTCATTCAGTGTCTGAAAGACGGATCAAACATACTGGCTCTTCAGTGCCACCCACATAGGTCGCAATAGTGCTTAGAAATATGAACCTTTTATTCATTGATTGTTTTCAGATACCTATTGTTATCCTTGGCATTATCTTCTTTTCTATGTAGGCAGCACAGAACAGATAGTTGACTTGCACAGTATGCAAGGCAGCATCAGGATGTTTAAAGACGTGGTCGATCATACAAAAAAAACGCTGCATTTTTATTACCAACTCGATAGTGATGGATTACCACGGTTTTACACGCCAACGCACCAATCTAATGAACCATGCTACCGGGTCATGTAGCTTTTGTTTATATAGTATAGAATCTGTTTCTGTATGTACTGGAAGACTGTGGCGGAGTAAAAGCGTGGCTTTTCAAATTAATCTCACTTGATTGAATTTGATTTTTATGGCATTTAAAGGTTGGTGTATATATAACACAATATATTATGGATTCAACTTCTTTAGTTGTAAAGCACGTCGTGCTTTACAATTAAAGAAGTTGTAATCCATAATATTCTGCTTGGGTTCCATCAGCGGAATAACGATCCAACAAATGTATTAATTTTACTTTGCAAATACACAATTTTTAAATACAGATTTTCAAGAAAGGTACCGACCTTCCTTTTTTTAAAAAACAAAAATTGCAAATATTACATAATTAAAAAATACACAGATCTCATAAGTAAAAGCATTGATAAATTCTACAAATTTTGTCACCTTGGCATCATATGTTTCCCACACAATAATTATGTTTCTTGCTTTTCATTTACTTTCGGATACTGCTCATGTATGAAATAGTGTAATCTATGTGTAAAATGCAACAGGATTAAATGAGTGAGTGAGTTATGGTTTAACGCCGTTTTTTTTAACATTTTTCAGTTATATTGCGGCGGGAGGAGGAAAGCCTGAATCACTAATGTAGTTATGTGATGCAGTAAAATCTGCCGGCTTCGGCTAGTACCTGCGAACCAAGAGTGTTACTCTGTTACACAGCATTGCAATCTGTCCTCGCTGTGTTTCAAAAATTTCAACATAGACAGGGTTCTGCTGGCTTGTGAACCCTGTCTGACATTGACGTATTGGCCTCTGTCTCAGTCATTTTAGTGTTGGCTTTCTTTTTTTTAAATTCAGAGGAGACTTAAAACGTTTTGTTGACAAGTGTCTTGTGTTGTGAATAATTACTGAATAAATCACAAAACATGTGTATACACGTGTTTTCCTTGTGAGACCAAAAACCACTGAATGGGGTGGTTACTGTGGGAATGTGTTAAAGTATTTTTGATTGTTTGTAGACCTCGCCTACAAACAAGCGCTATTTCTGACATGTTGATACATGTGGGGCGAGCTCAGGAAAAGTTCAGGTTGTGATGGGTTGTGTAGAGTACTGAGAAGGTGTTATTGGCTAACACTGTGACAGTCGCTCATCAAAAGGCTTATAATTGATTTTTTTTTTAAATTTAGGGACCGGTCATTTATTACAGGTGGGATGAGGGTGGGAGTGGGGATGTAGTTTTGTGGCGCAGTCATGTATTTAAAAAGCCGACCCTCCCCGCATGATTGTCACATGTTTTAATGGCCCTCCCTTAAAATACAGCATTTTAGTCATGACTCTCCCCAAAGATGTGTTTGTTTTTTTCATAACCCTTCCTGCAAGAATGTCCTATGTTTAGTGACCCTCCTCTGAATTCCACCCTGTGCTGTTGAGACATTCCATGGCAGTTTTTTTGTAGATGTTGAGCCGATTGTTTTATCAACAAAAGAAAGTGATTCAACAAAAATGAAAACAAGCCACAGGAGTAGATTTAAACAGCACACAGTGGTCCCAGTTGAAGTCTTCTTATCATCACCAGTCATTTTGACCCGTTGCGCTTCTTTACAAGTGAAGCAACGGGAAGCGCCACAGGGCAAAAGGTCAAGTTTTAACCAGATCGGACCACTCTGTATTGTTGAGAATTCTCTAGCACTTTAATTAAAGATGCTGTGCAGACTGTTTTATCAACAAAGAAAAAAGTATATTCGAACAACACAGAGTGGTCCCAGTTTAAGTCTTAATATAGTCACCAGAGTACCACTTCACAAAGCCATCTTAATATAGTCACCAGAGTACCACTTCACAAAGCCATCTTAATATAGTCACCAGAGTACCACTTCACAAAGTCATCTTAATACAGTCACCAGAGTACCACTTCACAAAGCCACCTTGAACTTACGACGTCGTAAACCCTACATAAATAATTAACGCCAGAGAAAGATTTTAAATCATAATATACACCTGAAACTTAATGAAGCGCCATCAAACTAAATAGAAAATACAGAAAAAAAGCAAACAACGATTAATTATTAAACAATATAACATTTTCTCCACACCATCCCACTGACAATGCCACAATCAACGCGATTGCTGTTGCACGCACTGCACGTGAAGCACAATACCTTTGAATTTCTTAAATCAATACGTTTTTTTACCGTTGTACACCTTTAAAGTTACACATTTCTTGATAAAGATTGCCTGATTGTTGTACAACACATAATGTCACGTGGTAGACTGTCAGAAGCATTAAGATGGTAGGTTATTGGAATGCAGGGTTGTCTTTTAGGGATATTGGAATGCAACTTGGATGTCACCATTACATAATTGCAAGATTAGTGCACTAATACCGTGTAACAAATGAAGTTAAGGATAGCCCGCGGCCGGGTCAGCCCTGGCCTAAAAAGACATCCAGGCAGGAAGATACAGCATTATTACGGCTTGTAAGGCGACGTCCGTTTGACAACTGTTCAGTTTTAAGATCACAGTGGCTATGTGGCTGAGCAATTTCAAGCAGAACCGTCCGAAATCGTTTGAAGGCAGCATGGTATACAGTCAGAAGACCAATCAAACGTCCACTATTAACACAGGAACACAGACGAGCTCGTTTGGCGTGGTCAACTCAACGTCAGAACTGAAACATTTGATCATGGAGAAGCGTTCATTTTTCTGATAAAAGCCGGTTCCCTTTTTACAAGATGAACGAGCGTCAGGAGGAATCAGAATACAGCCATGGCCGAATGCAACATCCTTGAAAACGTTCCTTTTGGTGGTCGGTCCGTAACGGTGTAGGGTTGTGTATCTTTCTCATGTAAATGAACTTGATCAGTGTGCTAACACTCTTAACAGACCTCGATATCAGCATGACATCTTGGAAACGGCAGTTATTGCCCATTTTGATAACGATCCATTGGCCACGAGACCGAAAGTGCCCGACATCACAGATAACGGGCTGTCCGTGAATGTTTATATCAGAATGCGATTGGGACATATCTTCAGCACGAAATCTTGATCTCAATCACATAGAGAATCTGTGGAACATTTTAGGCAGTCAAGTTCGAGAAATAGACCCACCTGTCTAAAATTGCGTGCTGCTGTGCATAAGGAGTGGGCTAGAATACCGCAACGTCAAGTTCAACGTTAGAATCAGGGCATGAAGACGAATGGCTGATGTCACTCGTGTACAAGGAGGATACACCAAATATTGACATAAACTGTGTTTGGGGATTTTGAGACATTAATCCAGGATTGCATTTTGATGCAAAATTTGATCGCAACCATTTCAGTAACCGCTGTGTGTCTAAAGTAATTTGTTTTGGGCAAATTACGTTTTTTCTAATATGTCAAGATTAAATAAAATTTAACAGTAAGCTTTGAACTTATGTTTTCACTATAACCACTGTCCGTTTTAAGCGGTAAACACCACTCGACATACGTGTGTAAAAGGGAATTGTTTGGTAGGTTGCAACACGGTTGATTGATATAAATATGGATGGCGCTTTATTAAGTTTCAGGTGTATATGTCACGACATATTTATTGTACACAGTGTCTGTATTGACATGAACGTTGCATGTATGGATAATTTAAAGTCAATGATGACATCTTTGTTCCGGTTCCTGAAGGCGATTTTAGGCAAAGTTGATCGTAAGTGCTAAAATATAACATGGCTTATGACTGTTGTAACACAGATCGCGATTTGGAACCGGTGACATTCGTCACCGGTTCCAAATCGATCTCTTTGCTACGACAGTCATAAGCCTATGATAAGGAATAACTTCACAGGATATTGTTTCAAAGATCACTAAGTACTAAGATCTCTTTGAGGAACGGGGCCCTGGTGTTCTCGAAGAGTGAGCATGGTCTGCCTGTCCATACATACAACTTCAATGAAAGTTTCCACGCTGCTGACACGCCGAGTTGCCCACACAGTGAGTACTAGCCTATGTAAGTAAATGCTAAAAATATATGTTAAAGAATAAATTACAAATAAATATATAAATAAAACATTCTGCTATTCACGATAGAAAGACAAACAGACGAAAGACAAGTAATTTAAAGTCCTAAAGCAAGCAAGACACGAAGAACTAGCCCCGAATTCTTTAAATTACCACGCATCTAAAGTATTTTTTATAAAATTCAGCAAAATTTCCTATTTAGGAAAACATTTAAACTATACAAAAGAGAAAATCCTACTATTATAACTTTTGAAAGTGTATCTGACTAAAACTAATGAATGCCAATAGAAGGTTTGAAGACAAACATACGATTCCTCACCAACCCCTCTTCCAAAGCGCAAACGATGTCTTCTGACCTACAAGTTGACTGGTAAGTTACGTATTTTTTTAAAGGACGACATTTTAATGACACAATAAAAAAAATAAAAAAAATATTCAGTGATATCCATTGGTTTGGTGAGATTTCCTATGTAATCCCATCAAACCAATGAAAACCCACTAAATAATTTCTATATTTGTTTTATTGACATTATAACCTATGGCAGCAATATTGTAGGACAGTTGTAAAAAACGAGCCAAACGACTGCTGAGACATTAACCAATTTATTGTGATAACCTCTTATTAGTTCCTTTACCCTGTAACAATGTGTACAACTTATTAATCAAACTATCATTAAACATAAAATCATATAATATTGCACATACATTATTTAAAATACTACATCCAGACAACTAATTACATTTACTTAATACAAACTAAAACACTAATGACATACATGTATATGCTCACTGTTGTTACACGTGAAAGTCCTTCGCTTAATAGGAATCAACTGTCGTAGCAGGTTATAACTTATTGTAACACAGAAAACAAAACATATCCCAGCTATACACAAGACAATAACTATTGTAGAAACACGGAAGTTGGGGTAAGACCAAGTAAAAGGGCGTTTTGTCTAAATGTTGTCCCCACATGTCTGACTGGAGGCGGTAGTGGCAGGTAAGCATTTGGTTATAAGTGAGTTGTTAGCCAATCGGATAATTCAACCTGGATTACCTATCGACAAAAAACCGTCAAAAGTGAACTGTCCATGCTGTCACACCCTGAGCACAAGAGCAGCCAGAGAGCATGAAGTTGGCTGTAACAGACTTATCTAATTGAAATGAAAAGAGAGCAAAGGAAGAAAGGGTTGTACTAAACAAAAAGAAGCTAAAATGACTAAAGGGAGATTTCAGGTGCTATTTAATATCACAGTAACACACTAAATATATACACATTAAACAAAGTTAAGCCAAACAATATACATATTTAAAATATTTCACTACCACACCAACATAACTGTTGTCCTTGAAGCAAGGTGCGTTTGTTTCTTTAGGAATAAATGCATTTTGGATTAAAGGTTGTAGTTGGTGTTGGTTTTTTTCAATATTTAATGATGACTTGTAGTTTGTACTAGAGCTGTGTATCGTGGACAATGCTGCGAGACGATATATCCCGATACTTACATTTCATGGTGATACGATATTTTAAAATAGTATTGTCTAATGAAGTGCGAGACGATATATATCACGATACATGGGTGCCGAGACGACATGTATCACGATACTTGTCTGAAGAAGAACAACTTTCTGATATAGAATTCAACTTGTTTTTTTACGTATTTGTCCCATTTTTAATGACTTTTTTTTGTATTACAGACTTTCCTGACATGTGGTGAATGTACCTAGCGCTAACGAGTTACTTTCCAAGCATTGCATTACGAACTTAACTCTTATAATGTCTTGTTAAGTTCACTACGCAGTATATCGCGATGTATCGTCGTTGGTGGCGATACATCGATGTATCGTCTATATTCACGATGAAAGTATCGCGATATATTGCCTAAATGAAATTATCATGGATGCATCGTATCAGATTACAGGCGATGACGATATCGATACTATCGATGAATCGTTACACCCCTATTTTAGATGTTGTAAGGGCAGGATGTTACAAAACGTTATGGTGTTCAGCTTTACTATTGCATGAAAGCGACGTTTCGTTATAGATTCTAATACCGTTTTCAAACTTCTAACTTAAAAACGGTATTAAAATCTTTACCGACACGTTCCTTTCATGCAATAAAAAATTTAAACCTTCATACAGTTTTGTCACATACTGGGTAAACTTTGATTTTACAAACTTGTCGTAAATTGTCCACTTTAAAATAGAAACTTGTTTTTCTTCGAAAGTTCAGTTTAAAATAATTTTGGTATCTGTAACAAAAAATGTTGTGGATTATGCACTTTTGAAATTTACTTACGTTTTATTCCTTTGGATAGTGCACAGTTTATAACTATTTTAGGTCAGATGGTTTGTCTTTGAAATGTGAATAGTTTGCGCTGATTTTTGCATTTGTAAACAAAACCCGTGGATCATTCCCGACACGAGAAAAAAAATATATAAAAATATTCAGCGGATTTCTATTGGTTTGATGAGATTTCCTATGGAAATCTCACCAAACCAATAGAAAACCGCTGAATAATTTCTGTACATTTTTCTAGTAAAAGCTATGATCAATAATGTACCGATGACTTACCAATGATGAAAATTGAAAAAATCACTCAACATCGTTATTAATTTGATCAGGTAAGCCAAGATTTATACTTTTCTTTGTAATAAAATGACAGACTGTTGAAACCTATACTGTGTTTTTTGTTTTGTTTTAAGGATATAATACATAAAAGCTAATTAAAAAATAACCACAAACTATGTTTTCATTAGCGCAAGGTGGTTAATATACATAAAGTGTAATTGATTCTTCTTCGATGCATAGAGATCACGTTTGCAATTACCCTTTGTTCTAGCAGAGTATTGATAAATGAAATTTAGGTTATGTCACAAGGTAGCAATTTGCAGTCATAATAAAACTACGAACAGCTGGCAATGTTGATGACATAATGTACTGGCCCCGTTCCACAAAGCTACCGTAAGGCTAAGACGTCTTAACTTTTATTTTAACAATTTCATAAGAGAGCTCAAAGATGAAGATTAAGACTTTTTAATTTTATAGAGCTCTGAGGAACAACACCTTGCTCTATTTTCCTTTGGTTGTTTGGTTGAACGGTCATGAAGGAATATTGACAAACGTTGATCTTAATTTACGATAGCTTTGTGCAAAGGGCTTCTGATAAATCATCCTATATTGCACTGAGAAGTCGTTTCATCATAGCGTGGGTGGGTTTGGAGAGTTAGAACTTTCTTATTGCTGTGATTCTCTTTGTTACAAAGGGCTGGATCAATAGAGATAATGTTTTAACCTTTAAAGCCCATGCTATCGTATCCTTTCTACCCATCCAATCACCTTCATATGTGTATTCTTTTTGTCGTTGCTTATGGCTCATTTATTATATCTGCTGTCTTCGCTTTTCTTTGCTCTTTAAGCCAATAGAGGGTATATATTTTTTTTATTAGAACCTAATTTGAATCAGGGCCCCGTTTCTCAAAGCGATCTTGGTCTAAGTTGATCGTAATTGGTAAAATACAAGTTACATTGGCTTACGACTGTCGTAGCGCAGAGAGCGCTTTGGAACCGGTGTCATTGTGCAGTTTTCAAATCAATTACTGCGCTACAACAGCTGTAAGATAAGAATTAACTTGACAGGACATTGTTTAAAACATCGCCTACAATGATCCTAACACGCAGATCGCGTTTAGGAACGGAAGCCAGTACATTTTATATAAGGCCTTCTTGAAAACTTGAGGAAAGATTAAAATCTGACAAGCTACAGACTCGTCAATCACGTAGACCAAATTCTAAAGATAACAAAATTGCAATATTTTTCTGAATAAAACTACATCTGCTGTTTATAAAAGGTAATCTACTTTGAAAGGGATCTTCAAAGTAATGATTAATGGTTAAACACCTTGTTATTTGATAAGACATGCTTGTTGGTATTGGTGAGTGGTTTATGTTTTGAAAGTGAAACTGTTCACAGCGATTTGGGCATTTGTAAACCAAAACCATTTGCCCAGGACGCCGTTTCACAAAGCCGTGGTAACAATACGACCTCCTAAACCTTGACACTTAGGTTTACAAATTTAATATTGTTGTAAGCTGTGTATTTTGTTTTTTTAAAAAGTGCAATCTTTTCCATGAATTTGACATTTGTGAACTAAGCCTATAGGTACAGTGTGTATCTTAAGCCATTGTGGTAAAGAGCTAATGGTTTGTACGCTAACAACTACATTATCATCACTTGTTCTTGGACGTTTTTTTGACATTACTAATCCTTTGTGTCTTATACGAATGTTAACTGTTCAATCGGAGAAGTTCAACAGTCTTTGCAACTTCGTCACAAACGATCAGTCCTCGTTAATGCGGACGCCAGTAATCCGGTTCCCGCACCGTCCGGACAGACTCAAGCTGTAACCAATCTCTGTAAGTCAATATAAATTCGTTTCAGCAAACCGTCCATTTCACTATTCGGACTTTTTTTAACGAAAAACGACACCGCCCTCATTAACGAGGGTTGACTGTTTAAATACAATAATTTAAACCTCGTCGCGTTAGCCGGTATTTCAAATACTTGACAAAAATGAATCTGTTATTAAATTTTAAATTGACAAAATGTCGTTCTTCTTTAGTATCATTTAGCTTGTAAAAAAACATGATGATTAGTAGATATTACATGTTATGATACACCTGTGTCGACACTACGGTTATAGTTTGGTAAAAATGTAATAAAACATGTTAGAAACTTATTTATTTACATATTAAAGTTTAAAAGTTTAAATTATTGAAATTATGTAATTGTGGTGTGTTTTCCTGTAGTGACATGGTATCGAATTCAAGTGGCTACATTTAAAACGTCAATGCTACTATTTTAATATATTTTATTTCTAGAAATATTGTTAGGCATAATGGAAACGTCAGGAATAGAGGGATAAAACAGTAGTAAGCGTACTGTGGACCAGAAAGTCCGGGGTTCGAATCCCGCCTAGGGGTCTCGGAGTTATTCTTTGTTTTGGAAACCTCTTAACATGCTGCGAGGATAGAGTGAACTGTTGTACCACAGTAACACTTAGGTTTCACTTAGGTTATCACATTGGTAATGCAGGCTTTTAGCATTGAATAAACTTTGCCGCCGCGACGTAACTCAAAAGGTGTTAAAATCCTAAATTACACACGGACACTGGCAAAAGTGTATCGTAATTATTCAGCAGATTTCTATTGGAAAAATCTCATCAACCAATGAAAATCCCCAAAACAAATTCTATACAAGTTTTTCTGGTGTGACTGACGTGGTTTGCACTACACGATTTCTCAACTAGAACTCACAGGAGATATCACTTGTGTGAGATCAAGCGGAATCACTAAAGAGATATCATCACATGTAACGGCTCATAACAGCACAGAATTAAAGCCAATAAAACATTTATAAAATGGTCCATTTACCCCAGAGTATGATTTTGAATTATAAATAGATTCTCATCCTCGCGTCTCCTAATATCAATTACATCGAACTCGCTGATCAAAGTTTGAATCTCCTCAGCAAGCCTCGAAATTTTAACCTTTTACGAACTGTTGAATTATTTTACATGAGATTTGAG
>JAULCD010095566.1:0-11603 GCA_032361085.1 Calliostoma canaliculatum
CATGATTTGTCGCAGTGCAGAAATCGATTTGGAACCGGTGCCAAATGGCACCGGTTCCAAAGCGATCTTGGCTCCACGACTGTCGTAAGCCAATGCTATAATTTAGCACTTACGATCAACTTAGCTTAAGATAGCTTTGAGGAACGGGGCCCAGATCAACTGCTACTAATTTGATTGGACAAATAAATTGGAATGAATATGAAATCGGGTTGGATTAGATTGATTTTTTTAAAAGTAGCACATGTTCAAAGTTATGCAGCACAAGATTACAAATTGATAATTGGGAAGTGTGATTTACCTATTTCACAGAGAGCAGCAAGTTTCCATAGATATATGGGTAAAGGTAAAGCCATGCGCGTTTCTAGCATTGGTGTCAACAGTCCTCCATGCGTTACGTGATCAGAGGTTCTCTAACTGATAGCATTAATGTCAATGTCGCTCATTAACCGAGAGTTGATGAGATTGAGTGAAGTGCAGTGAAACATACAGCACGACTTGTTGACTCGTGATTATACCTCACTGAACTTGTGAGAGATCATCGTTCTAATCGATAGGTGGTCTCAATCGCGGTCAGGGAATAATAGCTTTACAGGAGTATTAGTAAAAACATAACTTTAACATTAATAAAAACATAACTTTAACATTAGTAAAAGCATAACTTTAACATACAACCAATTACAGCTGACGACTGCAAGTTCTCTGAATTACGTTTTCCGCTATAAAGTCACACCATTAAAATTCGTAATGAAATACGCCACCATAATTTCAAAAAATACAAAAAAATATTCTCAATTTTCTGGCTTTTTTTTATTTAAAAACTAAGTTTTTAAAATTTCAATCCATGTGTTAAACGGCAACATGTTTATCACAAGGTTCGGCCCTAATATTGATTTGTGTTTTCAAATGACATTTACTCGATTGGATTTCCTTTTCAGTCAGGGAATTTCTGACATCCTGTCTGTACAGTAACCTGTTGTCGATGTCATCTTCCGGGTGCCGCTTCACCAAATCGTTCTACATTTACGATGCTGTAAACAATGTTAAATTGTTGTACTATGTACACTGTCTCATGAAAACATACTTATTTGCAGGGCGCACACTTGTTTGATGACGTGTAAGAATCTACATCGAAACGTCGCTACTCAGCAACCACGATTATGTAACTCATATATCTACAATTGTCACCATCCCAATTTTAAAATGCCACTTAAACAACGCAAGTACAAAGTCGTGTGAATAAACAGTTTCAAATCCATCATATATTGCACCAAGTGTCATGGTCACTTTAAAACACACTATTCCATTAAGACTGAAATGCACATTGATTTGTAGGCTTCTTAGTTAGAACAAGTTTGCCCTACTTTAACTGTGTGATTGACAAAAAGGTGTTCTGTTCGTACCCTTATAGATTTGAATTGTGTCTTCTCCGGCAAAAATGTCATTTTTAAACACAATATTTAAAATAATGATTTTTGAAAGAAATAATATGCAAGTTTTTCAAAAAAATCAAGTGATATTTTACACACAAAAATCTATATGGTTTTCAGTTTAAGGTATGTATATTTGTGAAAAACACAACCGGAACTGAACGAAACGTGGTTTTAATATTGATTTTGTTTGTGAAACATGTGTGACAAACTGGAAGACATCAACAAGATTCAGTTTCCTATCACGGGAATTCCTGACTTAGTGTGTTGTCGATTTCAACTTCCGAGTGACAGTTCCTCGGGTTTATTGTGAACATCGTTAGCACGTGAAGTGTGTGACGTTCGTGCAAAATAAGAGTATCTGCAAAATATACTACTCAAAAGAAGTTAAAGAACACCTGAATCAGTTATTGAAATCACTCAAAAAATAAATCGTTGACACAGGAACAACACTGATTGGGAAAGATAAGTATTTCATCATTACGTTTCATTGTTGAAGGAAACGCTGGCATACAGCTAACTAGAGTAAAACAATGTGAACTGCGGGTACCCTATAAATCAAAAGTCACACACTACAGTTCAAGGTAATCCTGTTCCTTCAATATCGAGTATGCCCACCTCTGGAAGCAATACAGTTCTGACATATTCTGCGCATAGATCGGACAAGCTGCTGCAGTGTTGTTTGCGGAATTGCTTGCCAGTCCTAATGAAGAAATGCCAACAGTTGCTGGATGTTAACAGAACGTGGATGGTTAGCCTAAACATTTTTTCCCAAGGCATCCTAACGATGTTCAATGGGTGCCAGATATGACGATTGAGCTGCAAACAGAATCGCGACTCGTTTGTAAACAGTACACGAGACCATTGCTGTCTTTTCCAATGCACATGTTTTCAACACCAAGCCAGACACGCTGTTCTGTGAACTGGAAGAAAAGGTGGTCTCACTGCTTGTCATCAACTTCTCAAGTTTGCAGCTCGTAAACGGTCATGCACCGTCTGATCACTAAAGACAATGTTATTGACTGCCCTTAACTGTAACTTGAGGTTGTTTGCTGTTGATGTACGCTGCCTGACTGCTTGGAGAACCAGGTATTGGTCATCACGTTATGAGGTACACATTGGCGGTTCAGAACAGTGTCGCTCTTTCACTCTGCAAGTGGCAGCAAAACGATGCCAAATGGTTAGAATGACAGAGGGGGCACCTTCAATCTTCGCCCACCTCACGTAAAGAAAGGCCATCCTGGAGCCAAGCAATAGCTCGTCCTCTATCAACGTCAGTCAGATGTCCTCTCTGTGGCATGGGTTTGGAAAGTGTGATTACACGATCATCGTCATCGCTTTCTTAAAGGGAAAGCATGCACGTGGACCATAAATATCACCACTTTCATATGCTAAGCCAGAAAATTGTGTTGGTTGTTGCTCAGGACAGGTGCAGTGTTGTGTTTGGGCGACACTATTCCCGTGTTTTGCTCATGTTTTCAATTCATTTTTATGACTAGCAGAAGTGTTTCCAGAAAGTGTCAGTAGGACCAGCAATACCCCAGATGTGGTACAACATGTTGCCAAACATTAGATGATAGTAATGTTATAACACATAATGCCATGACCAATTTGCTAAATCGTGCATTATATATCTGGTGTTCTTTAACTTCTTTTGAGTAGAATATATAGGCAGATTAAGACTGCCTATCTGTAATGTGATAGCTTCAACTACATGTTATATTTGGGATTGCAGTATCTGAACAAGTTAATATTCTATCACTAAGGGGACTCAACCACGCAAAGTGCTAGAATCATTTATTTTCAGATGGTGTAATCCCGAATGTAACAAATACTTGTGTTTGTTACTGTCTAAATGGCATACAATTCATTGATATGGCCTCAAGAAGAATTTTAACAAATAGTATTGATGATACCCAAACTTTTACAAAGCTTAGTCAATTTATGACGTCGTATATTTTTAAAAAAATTACACTCTCCAGACAAAACTCTTGATCCCTATCTGTTAGGACGACAGATTGCATTGGACATTTTAGCAATATAAGTATACAATCTGTATGTATGCATGTACAAGCTCATTCACATCGATCCAAAAGTAATATGAAGTCACCCTTGATGCCAATTAGCCAAAATCCAGGACCCCGTTCATCAAATCGATCTTAGGCTAAGTGATTTTTAAAACAATGTCCTATTACATACAGGTAGTTCTTGCTTTATACGTTTGGATGTGATGTTTTGAGAAAAAGAAAAAAAACATCATAGGAATCATAAATAAATGAAACGTGTTTGTAAATTGTCCACTGTACCAATACACATATAGATCAGAATTCAATTGTCGTGATGCGTTTTACTTTTGAGAGAGATCATTACCTCTAAATTTTTGCTCTCAAGTTGACTTCATTTTAAAAGTTTTATATTGTAAATTTTCCAAACATAAATTTAAAATATGCATCATATGCAGCCAAAACTCCATCTAAATGTATCTGCATTTTAATGGTGGAGTAGTGTTATGCATAAGTGGATATTAATAAAACTGTAATAAGTCATTAGTGTTCATACATTTCTCTTAACTGGTAACTGTGGTAACGAACGTGAGAAATTCGTTTACTTCATAGGCAGTGATTCTTGATAAAGTGTTCACGACCGCGTGAACAGAACGTGATAGTTATACTATAGTGTTCATCGATGTACAGTTAAAATGATAGAAACGCTTCACCGGCAATGAAGGAGAAGCCATCACCTGCTGTTATCATGATTCTGATATATTCCGGTCAGAGAAATCTAGTGCAAATCACACACTTTGTTACAACTGATGGTTAGGTAATAATATAAATCTCGTGCAAATAACACGCGTACTGATATTTATCAAGGCCCCGTTCCTCAAAGCGATCCTAGGTAAGTTGATAGTAAGTGATTTTTTTAAAACAATGACCTGTGGAGTTGTTTCTTAACATAGCCTTACGACTTTTGTAGCGCAGGAATTGATTTGGAACCGGTGTGGAAAGACACCAGTTCCAAACCAATTTCTGCGCTACGACTGTCGTAAGCCAATCTAATATTTTAGCTCTTACGATTAACTTAGCCCAAGATCACATTTAGGAACAGGACCCTAATATATACGGCTCACCTCTTTTAGGTTTGTCACCAAGCCAAAGACAACAAATGCCCAAATCAATGTTAGCTATAAACTTTCCAAAGACAAATTTGTTTTTCGTTGGAAGTTGCAAAATTAACAACAATTTTAGCATTTGTAAACTGAATCCATTAATTACCCACAAAAATGTTGCTTTGTTATCTACGTCCCCACGCCTTTTGGGTTTCCGCCTACCCAAAGACCGCTAACGATATTCCCAGTGATGTATGTCATGAGCACACTCTGCTCACAGATGATGCGGAGACCATAGTTGTTACTCTCTAGAGACCAACGTTGTGAACTCTGCTTTCTGTCTAGCTGATGGCATTAATGAATTCAGACCAAGTAACACCGTGTTTCAGCGGGCTTGTGGTATTTACATAAATGTGTTTGGTGGTGTAAAACAAGATTTAGAAGACTTGATGATACGGTTTGATTGAATTTGCATGGCAATGTGCTGGATGGCGTGGGATAAACTCCCGAATTTGCAAGCACACATCCACTGCACTGTGTCTTGAGGGGAATTTTTCCCGACTTATCTTGTTAACGATTTCAACTTTGGTTAACATCAACGCTGCGAAATTACTAGATTTTTCTGCCGGTTTTTACTCTCTGGTTTTTAGTTTGGGCATGTTTAGTGCCCAGTCCATTAAAGTCGATAAAAACTGACTAATAGCGTCATCACTATGCAGTTTTTGGTTACTGTTTTTTACCCTTTGCATTCAAAACTCAGCGTTTAAAATCTAAGCATTAGTCTAAAGAGACTGTTGAAAACCTACCCTGTGACAATTTATTTAAAAGAGCTCCTACAGGATTGAAAAATACATTTTATCATTTAACCCTAAGAGTTCTAAATAGGCTTTTGAAAACCGATCCTGTGATAATTTGTTCAATAAAAGATAAAGGAGCTCTTATTAAGACATTATCACAGGATTTGTTTTCAACAGCAATAGAAGTCACGATTTAAGTCATTTGCACTCTTAGGTTTAAACAGGATTGCCATTTTCGAAATATAATTTGAATTAATTTTTCTTAAAAATTTAATTTTACATTTCGACAAATGGTCGAATATTAAAAGGAAAATTTCAAATTTTAAATTTAAATGTTGTTTCAAATTTTGTTGTTTTAAATAATCGTGGCTTAATGATTAAACCATTGCTATTCCATTATGTTGGCGTAAAAAGAGTCCTTTAAGCTAATGTTATTTAAAATACCATTATCTAAAAGGACATTAACAAGAGAAGACATTATGGGCTTCTAATTCCTTTTCGTTTTTCTCTTGGTGTACGAGTCGACTTGCCTCGCAGTTGCATCAACTAGGATTTTTCTTTTACACTTTTTAGCAAAGGTGTTACAATAATCATATTTGTTTCAAAATGAATTTAGTTTATGTAATATTACATTGCAGAAGGTGATAGTTACGTGAATGCACTCCAAATGTAATAACAAAGCACTAGAGCGTGTCTCAATGGAATATGCTTGAATGGGTTATGCTTGTAGCATAAGTGCGTTTAATGACCGCATACGTGTGTCTATAGCATCATCAGTCAGGTATAATGCCTAAAAAACACCACCACCACCAACAACAACAACAACACCAACACCAACACTAATACTACTACTACTACTACTACTACATGTACTACGACTACTACTACTACTACTTAAAAAAATACACAAAACAAAAACATCAAGCACCACCCCACCCCTCACACACACCCCACACCTTCCCCTATAAAACGAACCAAAACAAAACAAAAACAAAAACACCCAAACCACAACAACAAAGACAATAACAGCAACAACACTAAACAACATAAGGATCAGTTTGCAAATGCTAAAATCGAGGCAAACTTTGCACTTTCCATGCAAGAAACATGTTGCCTATAAGAATCTGGTTTGCAACGATTTTGGTATTTTAAAACCAAACCCATTGATTCAGTGCGGGTACCAGCTGAAAATGGGTAGTTGCTTTAAGAAGCAATTCAATAAGTGTTCATGCAAGTAGCAATTCGAAAATTGTTTACATGACAGCCAAGAAACAAAAACTCCGAAGCTTTTATTTTGATTGACAAGTCCTGTCTTTTACCAACAGATACCGTCTGACATATACAAGAACCCACTGCTGGGAGCTTAATACTGAATGCCTAACCGAAGAAAATAAAAAGTCTAGCGGTATCGAGAAGTCCATTAGGACACGATCCTAATGTGCTTGGATGCACAGTTAATATCAACGATAGCGGTTTTATAGCCGGAACATATGTGCTATATCTAAGCCATATGTTGCGTAGATAATGGAAAATTAAAATGCAGGTAACTTCTAATGTGCTTTACGACGACGCAAATTGGATCTGACAAAATTATCCGGAACAAACACATGCTGTTATCTCTTTGAATGCCAAGGCCAATATTTGTTCGTTTCAGGTTCAAAATATACTATGACTAGGCTGTTACAAATCTATCCTGTGATAAATTGTTGAAAAGAGCTCCTTCGGAGCTCTTTTAAACAACTTATCACAGGATAGATTTTCAACAGCACACTGTAGTCAGAGGTTTAAAATCAAGTCGGCACTCTAAGGGTTAACGAGCCGGTGGTGAAAACTGACAGCAGATGCTCCCTAAATAGAACTCTCCATATAAGGAATCAAAATGTGCATTGCAAAACAATAAATCCTGATCTTTGGTTGGCGGGCTCAGGTGGAGATCTGAGGGAGCAGTCATTATCTTCGGCTCTGCACACTTAGTGACGCCAGGGAATCGTAAATGACAGCGTTCCAAGCTTTAATTAGTCAGAGAATCGTGGATAGGTTTTCCTTGCAATGATACCACAGAAAGGTTGGTCATCTGGTCAAGATTGTTGGACTGAGGACAATTCGTCAGCCTCCCAAGGGAGACAACTAGTTTTCAGAAAATACGAGATCTATATCTGCCGTATCAGTTTGTGCAATGGCTGGAAATATGTGATGCGAATCAAATTTGACTTCTGAAGTTGAGAAAAATTGTGCAACTCCCATGTCAGGAGTAAACAATTATTTCTGTCAGTTTGAAAAGAGCATCTTGGCACATTTTATCCCCATGATGATGCCTATCGTTCTGACTTAACGGTTTAACCATTTAAAAAGAGGGGCAGTTGCCGTATTTCATTGATATGGCGATTTAATGATGGCAAACACCTTTAAAAGCTTTAGTATGTCTTAAAAGCTTTGACAAAAACTAAACGTAATGCACACTTTTGTGAAATGTAAAAAAACGAACCGATTTTAAATCGATTTTTTATGAGGACAAACCTTAATGCGACTAATGCTGGCATAGTTATTGACATTCAATCCCGTATAACGTTTTTTGAAATTTTGTAGATGAAATGTTCTCCTAAAGATATCCTTAAGTCGACTCAGCCAACAAAATGAAGCTATCAAAGTCTACAGACATTCGCTAGGGACATCGGTTATGTTGTTATTTTCAGTGTCAAGTTGCACCTTTTGGTTCTCAAACATTTAAATTGGTGCGTCGATCTCTACAGCAACCAATGGACCAACTAGGTCGGTTTACAAATTTTAAAATCGTTGTAAGCTGTGTACTTTTCAAAGAAAACCTGTTTTTCTTTGGAAACTGCACAGTTTGCAAAAAGTTTACTATTCTTGAGATACATTTTACAGTTTACAAAATGTTTTCAAGCCTTTAGTTAGTGCGTCCATATTTAGAACAACCATTAGACCGATGAAGTCGGTTTACAAATTCTAAAATCGTTGTACGCTGTGTACTTACAAAAGACTAAGTTTTCTTTAGAAAGTACAATTTATAACGATTTAAACATTTGTAAGATCGATTGATTCGGGTGACAAACTCGTTTTACAGTACTTTTAGTATTTGTATAGCGACCAAATTGCCGTAGTGGAAGTCACTATGGGCGTAATGGAACCTAACCGAGACGGTGAACGGTAACTAATGAAGATATCGGGGAATTTCATCCAATCAGTAATAAGACAAGATTCAGCACGCAAGTGCTTCAGAGCGGCATAATCCATATTGATTGGTCAGGGATTTGCTGACATCACTCCAGCAAACAGAGTTTCTTGTGGCGCCAAAGATTGTTAATGAAAAGCCATGACTTGGAGCAAATTTAGACGCTGATCTTTAATTTCCGTGGCGCAGATAACGACATTCAATTTAGTCTTTTTTCCTCTTTAAGAGGCTGATGGTCTAAAGACCTCTAGACATTCTGTATTGATCTGAAGGCCTCTGCCACTGTAAATATACAAGTTACATGTAACAGGGTCTTCGGCAAGGAGATAATGTAGGACGGCTTGTCTTGTGTCTTCCTACTATTCTATTATGTACCAAAAAGTTTCTTTATAGAATCCTTGTGGCATTGTAAGACTCAAATGTCTCCAGCCATTGATTGCTTGTAAGGAATGGAACGGGCATTACGAAGTTTGAATTATATATGTCTTTGGGCAAAGGTCTCTCTAAGTTTGTGCCAAGTATAAAAGATGGACAATGGGCACCTGGGTTCGGTTTACTGATGATAAAATTGTTGTAAAGTGTGCCCTTCGTTTTTCTTTGGAAAGGGCACACTTTACAACGATTTTACCATCTGTAAACCAAACTTATTGGCCAAGTGATATTAAACACACGCCTGTGTTATGAAATACATTCAATTGGTGTTTATTATCTATATTTTTGCTCAAGTGAAACTGTAATTTGTGATGATAAATCTTGACGATATTTGACAATTAATGTGCACTCCTTACTACTGCAATTGCGATGTTGTTGATAAAAAAGATAAGACAAAATATCACGTTAATTGTCCTTGCGGGTCGATGGCATACACAACAATATCAGGAAAAGTATTTTTAAATACATGTAATGGAATATACTTGACTTATTTTATAGACTTGTTATTTATTTAGCTCGTTATTGGACTTCTAAACCATTACTTTTATTTTTGTATGTTGCATGGTATGTGTCTATCCTTTAGTTTAGAGTATGCCAAATAGATAAACTCACGAGAAACACACTATTTACCAATGAAATGGGTATAAAAAGTAACAATGTGCCTTACATTTCTTGTAGAATAACAACAAACATTACAAGAATACCGGTGCACCAGACAAAAAAAGTCATCGATATGCCATGATCAAATGACCATAAAGGTCACTTTACAAATGCCAAATTTATTGTAAACTGTGCATTCTAAAGAAAAAGATAAAGTTTCTTTCGGAAAGTACACATTTTACAACGGTTTTGGCATTTTAAAACTCCAACCTTTGCTCGGTGCTCGTTACAAATTCCGACGTCGTTGTCAACTGTGTATTTTCTAAATAAAGAAAACCCTTGTTTTTATCCATGGAAAGTGCACAATTGACAACGACTTTGGCATTTGTAAACTAAACTTGTTGGCTAGGTGCCCGTTACAGGCAAGACACGAGTTGGCAGTGAATTCTCCAGTCATTATCAACAAGAAGATCGCTATTTGCGTAACCTTCATCTGAGACATCGGTTTTGCTTCCCACAAGAAGACTTCAATTTTCATAACCTTCATGATCGGAGTATTTTGGCAAAGTCACGAGCCGCAAATGACACTAGTGCTTTAATGAAAAATGACCAAAGAATTGCGTTAGTATGGAATTAGTGCCTTTTGACAACGTTAAGGCGTAAGTTATATCTCCATTACATTCCAGTACATACCCTCCACACATTCGCCAGACTTGCTTCGATTGCATAATTGTCACAAGGCTTGGCAAAGACAATTGTTTGCTAACTCGCAACCAGACAGAACCTGTTTGTTGTCAATAAACGTTTAACGTTCGCTCAACACAGATCTGTGACAAGAAGGGCGTGCCATTTGATGGGACAGCTATTTTTATTGGCGTGTAACTGAAATCGCAAAAGTTCTGGCAAATATAACAGGGTATATTAGTAATGTTATAAAAATATCATACCCTGGATGATCAAAGATGGGTATAAAGGTGACAATTGAAAAGGGACAGAGAAAACGTTAGTGGACGCAAACTAAACACCAGGTCACCCTTCCTCAAAGCGATCTAAGGCTAAGTTGATCGTAAGTGATGTGTAAAACAATGTCCTGTGGATTTGTGTCTTATCATACGATTACGACTGTCGTAGAGCAGTGATCGATTTGGAACCGGTGCCAAATGGCACCGGTTCCAAAGCGATCTCTGCGCTACGAGACATGTAAGCCAATGTTATATTTTAGCACTTACGATCAACTTACCTTTTCATCGCTTTAAGGTACAGGGTCCATTACTGTAAACGGCACTTTAGAAGTTAGAAGATACGCAACTAGATAAAGTTAATGTCTGACAACTTCCTTTTTAAGTAAGGTGCGACGTTTCAAAACGCCGCACCTAACTTAATAAAAAAGTTTCCATCTATAATTTGTATTCAGTTAGTAATAAACAGCAGGACAGAAACTAACAAAATAACTGTCAAAATCGTATTTCCAGAAAAAGATAAAAAAAACTATTTTAGTTGTTTAAATACAATGACAGAATATGTTTTTGTCTGGCCGAAAAGAACACAACGTCAAGCCGACATGAACAAACGTAACCTTATTTGTGACAGAAGCTTTATGTTCTTATCGGCATCCATATCCCAGTCTAGACAAATCTGGGTTTTGTAAATATACACATGGACAGCAATACTTTGACTAAGCTCCACGCCTAGTTGTGCTACCGTTTGCGCAAAAAATCATTTTGATCATAACACCGGGCCAATTGGCTGTCTTTTGTCCCGTAAATCATATTATTGCCTTTCCCAGACCTTACTCTGACAATAGAGTGTTTTTCTCGTTTTTTTTCCAGACTGAATTTTGAAAATGTGATCTTTTTTGTTTTTCATACCTTTTCCCAAATGTTTTTAAGAGCCGAACCCTTTTATAAAAATCTGAACAGTTTAAAAATACCACAAACTATCAATTATGTCATTTTTTGTTAGTAATACATGCTTCAAAAGAAAAACAAGATGGCTACAAACGTCAAATAATGTTAACAAATTAAATTTTGTCAATAATTTTATTCATA
>JAULCD010095677.1:0-11600 GCA_032361085.1 Calliostoma canaliculatum
AATAAAAAAGTTAGGGTCGGCACCTATTTTGTAGGCACGGTCGGATAATCGGAACCACAACACTTTTTTTATTTGGCGTTATCAGGACCTAAAACTGACTACCTCATGCTGTTGAAAACCTATACTGTCATATTAGTTTAAGAAAGCTTCTTTAGTAGCTCTTTTTAACAAACATCACAGGATAGGTTTTCAACAGCTTATACTGACTGGAACATTTAGCTTGGCACTCTAAGGGTTAACCATTAAAGTGCTGAGCATAACATTTGTTCATTTAATTTTCTAATTCCAACTGAAACAGGCTGTTTAAAACCTATCCTGTGGTAATTTGTTTAAAAGAGCTCCCATATGATAAGTTTTCAACAGCACAAGGTGGTCACAGTTTTAAGACTGGAATCTTAAGGCTTGAATCAACTCAGCACTTTATGAGTTAACAGTGAAATTGATAAATGCTGCTGCTTGTGCTCTGAGCAAAGACTTGGCCAAACTGTCTGATGTTAAATGTTGTTCAAGATGGTTTAATTTTTTTTAAGCCATTCCTAACCCTTAAGGTGCAAAAACAAAATTAGCAAAATATTTGGACCCCCCCTCCCCCCCGGTGATCTTTCGTCACTGCTAGATCTATATGCTATCATGTTATGTCCGGACCTTGGATATTAAATAAAGGGGTGTATTACATACAATACATGCACTGTTTATATTTGTTATGAATAAAATAATCCCACATGTCAGTTGTAAATTCATAACAAAACCCTTTTTGTGTGTGTGAAAAGGTTTTAAAATCACTTAAGTCTTTCTTTCAACAAACAGGTTACAAAAATGTTATGTTTCTTTTCATTCAACAACTTTTACAGTTTTGTAAAAAAGACACACCATTTCAATTGGGTATTCTGTCCAGTTTGCCACACATCCAAACACAACAAAACCCTTCAACTGAGGTTACACAAAGTTCAAGTGGGGAATAAGCTATGTATTGAACCATGACGGTTTGGTATGCAGAAGATTTAGGGGGACAGGGCACAGTAAATCTACCTTGTCAAACGGTGACAACCCTTTAATTCTGGCTCGGAAGTACCCGGCGGCCAAGAGTAGCTCCACTGTCTGCAGTAGCTTCACATTCTGCTCCTCGTCTTCTCGCGTCTCAACCTACAAATACATTCACATGGGGATCAAGAGTTAATCTTTTAATCATTAAAAGAAAATATATTTAGTTTTATCAGTTACTGAGTCTACAGACTTGTTTGACAATAAAATTGCAATACAAATCTGTGCTGACTCCTAACTTTATGTGTAATATATAGTGGACAGAATCTGTTCATGTTTTTTTAAGTTCTGAGGAGTAGAAATATAGTTGTGTGCATTTAACCCTTAAAGTGCTTAGTACAACATTTGTTCATTTTAGTTTTCAAATTCCAACTGAAACATGCTCTTGAAAACCCATCCTATAGGAGTTCTTATCAACAAATTACCACAAGATAGGTTTTCAACAGCACAAGTTTTAAGACTGGCTGAAATCAACTCAGCACTTTAAGAGTTAAACAATGTGTTTATTACAGGTGCTTGTAAAGGTGGATGCTCTTTCTCAACAACCTTCACCCATCCTGGAACTCTTTAACCCTTAAAGTGCTGAGTTCTTGAAGAAGTTGTAATTCATATATCTGTTACAATCAATGTCTACAATCAGTCAATGTGTACATTACCTGATCCACTCAAATGTCCAGGCACTTGGTCAATCTGTTCAATGATTGGGTTAATTAATTAGGCAATGTACACAATGACTGAGTGGATTAGGCAAAGTACACATTGCCTGATTATTTTAGGCATTGAACACAATTTAGGCAATACACACAATGCCTGAATGTAGACATTGACTGTATACATCTACAATTACGGACTTGAACATTTTCACTTAAAAAAAGTTAAATAGCATATGTTAATTTATGACACCAGCCTTACTGTTTTAATTGAATTTGGAAGGGTCATTTTGTGTATCTATATGTGTATTTATTCTAAGTTAATTATTTCTTAAACTTTAAGTTTCCTGACGTACTTTTGGCTTAACTTAGGAACATATGTATGAAAATGTTCATGATTCAGTTTTGCCTTTCAGACATCAATACAACTAGCTAAGCAATTTTCCATATCATTTATTATTTATTTCAAATTTGCACACATGATCATTTAAAGGTGTGTTTTTGTTAATTATCACTGACAGTGACATTTGTCAAATATATATGCCCCGCCCATTTTTGACGATTATTTGCAATGGCTGGTTAGTTTGGACGTTTAACACTTGTGTCTTTATTTCATTTGAAAAATATACCTCAACTTCGCGACCATCGGCATCTAATTGTGCAGGGGGAAATTTCGTAGAACCTGTTCGTGGTCTTCCAGCAAAAATACTACCACCTGGACTGGGGGCGGCCATTTTGAGAAATGTTAATCATGTGACCAGTGATCTTCGGTCATTCCCGTCCGTTTCCGACGTAAACAAAACAAAAATCGGAAGATGTCGCAAAGCGTCTGACAATCCCGCGCTATTTCCATTCCTGTATTCTGATTGGCTAGTTCACTGACCCATAAACGCAGTCGACCGCTTGACCCCATTCAAAGGAATGAACACGCGGTGACGTTCGTGGATTTGATTGGCTAATGCTTGTCAGGCGAGTGCGATGGTGTGATGCCTGTCTTACGATTCAACACCGTGCGATTTTACCGGTAGTAGTATTTACTGTTTGGCCTAGAACGCGTCATTATACGCTTGTCCAGCGACCAGAAAGCATCTGTTAGGTTACAGCTGAGTTCAGGTATGTTATCAGTTGTTCATAGTTATATTTTATTCTGTAGATTGATTTCAAATCATCTTTCTTCCAGTGTGTTGACGTCAGGTCTGTCAGCTGATCACGAAGCCGATGCATGCGCGTCGAAAGTGGACTTTAGACCCTGATCTTGTACCAATCATTTACTGCATAAAGTGCTATCTTTGGACGTGATACTCGATAGCGGAGAGATCCTTAGTTTATTCTTTCGTAAAATTATGTGAAAGTGCATTTGATGCATTCAAGCAATCACTAGATTATGTTTTTATTCTTATAAGCCCCATCATGAGCTTATGACGTAAGATGTTAGGCGATTTTTTTGCACTCGCACAGCTGAGAAATGATCTTGCGTTCTTGGTCGCCGGCTGGAGTTAATATAAATCTATTCAGTAACAAAGTAGACATGTATATTGAATCTATAACTAAATATAAAATTGTGTAAAATTCAGCACAGTATAAAGTTTGCATAATACAGTAAACCGACCGGTTCTAGATCTAGATGTATTTGACATTGGTAAATGTCAAACAATTGTTTTGGAATTTCTTATATAAATTTCTGACAGCAAATGTACAAAAAAATTATATTTGTAATACTGGGACTCAGTTATTCAATTTATCAGCAGTTTTGTTTTGGCTAATGCAAAGATAATAACGGGGATCATGATATTCTCCTTTTATTCACCTGTCAAAATAGATTTTTATTTTCATAATTGCATTGATATTAATTCAGTTTAAGTATTTTAAAACTGATGTATCTTTACTTTTCCAGGTAGACAACTGTACTAAACACAAATCACCATGGCAACTAGTGTCCAGCTTGTTCTGCGTGGATCAGTCCTGTTCAGTGTTGGAGTATTTTTTGCAATAGTTTTGAACCTGTTACAAGTTCAGCGTCAAGTGATTGTGTTCCCACCAGATGTCCTTGCAAGTCTCTTCTCATCAGCATGGTGGGTCCCTCCATCTTGTGGAACTGCGGCAGGTATGTTCAATTGTTGCGATCTGCAACTATTTACTGTATTAAAATATTAAGTCTTTCAGAGTAGTCATCATTTAATGTAGAATGTTTAGAAAACCTTTGATGGATACTTTACTTCAAATTAGAAATATTTCTTTGGTAATCAATCGTAAGTTTTACATTGTGAAAGTAAAAGTAGACTGAAGTTATCTTTAATAGTAATTTATACCCTTGTCCTCTCTTTAAAATTTAAATGATGTGTTCTTGAACGCTGAATCCAACCTTTGTTTCAGTTTGTAAATTTTAGTCATATGCTGTTAAAAATATATCCTGAAGTAATTTATTTGAGGCAGCTCTTTTAAACAAACTATCACAGGATATGTTTTCGAATCACTGATGCTGATCTTTACCTAAACCCTAACTGACCACTCTGAGGGTTAATTTTCTTTTTAATTCACCAACTTAAAACAGTTTGCAATGAATTATTTTCCCTCCACTTGTAATACACACAAAGACCAATAAATGACATTGTTTTATTGTTTTCATTTCAGCTGTGATTGGCCTGCTTTACCCCTGCTTAGATCGGAAGTTGGGTGAGACGCCCTGCTTCAAGCGCGAGTGGTCCAGTGTGATGCGATGTGTTGCCGTTTTCGTTGGAATCAACCATGCTAGTGCTGTATCCTTTCACTGTCAGACATCTTGCTGATTTAGCAAAGATATAGAATAAAGTTCTGTTTTGTAAGAGAAACAAATTAAGTACAAAACATTATGGTTAACTGAACGATCTGTTTTTAAATAATCTAGTGTTACCATGTCTGTTAAACACTCGCAGTGCTCCCCCAAAATATTGTGTTTAAATTTTCAAAGTCTGTTGAAAACCCTGTCCTGAGATAGTTTGTTTGAAAGAGCTCGTAGAGAATCTGTTTTGAACAACAGGGATTTACCTCGACGTATAAATTAGCAAGTCCCTGGGACTCACAACTAAAAAATTTAAGGGTCCCAGGCTATGACTTGGGGGTCCCACTCTGACACAGCTTCTTAGAAGTATTTTTAGGGCCCTTTTACTTAAAGCGATCTTAGGCTAAGTTGATCGTAGGTGATGTTTTAAACAATGACATTATGTCTTGTGGAGTTGTTTCTTATTATAGGCTTACGATTGTTGTAGTGCAGAAATCGTTTGGAACACTGATTTTGTAGTTTTGTTGCGTCCCTTCGGACGCACACATAAATATTTTTGCACCCCTTGTCAAGTTTTATGAGTATGGGACACAGGATTTTGCGTCCGGTAAATCAAAACAAATTACTACAGGAGAGCTTTTCAACAGCTAGAGGATAAACCCAACCTAATAACATTGACATTTTAGCAAAATATGTAATCAACAAATTGAAATTGACATGATGCCCAAGGGTTAACAGTAAAAAGTTAAAAGGCCTATACAGTAATTGACACATGCTGAGTTGTTTAGTCCATTTCATGTCTGTGGCAATTATTGACTAAAGCCGATCAATACAAGAGCACAAGGTACGACCGAAGGGTTTTTATTTCTTTTGACATAGATCTTTGTCCTTTTCGTCACAGTTCATTTAATGTTTAATGAACACTTAGCATTATTAGGCAGCCTCTGCCACAAGCCTATCGACCAGTACGCTAATGGTGACACAAATTTTTAATGTTAAATGAACTGACATCTGAGCTCTCATTTAGGACTAATCAACCCTACGTGTTATTTAGTACTTTGAAAGTAGTGCTTTTAAACAGTAGTCTATATAGGTTAGACATAAGACAAATACTGCCATTTTTCTTTGTATCAACCTAAGAGTGTTAAGTGCAGTTTGTTTATTTTAATGTTTAAATCCTAAACTAATAAGGAAAGCCTATCCTCTGATAATTGGTTTGAAAAAGTTTTTATGAGGGCAACTTCAAGATGGGTTAATAACAGCACAAGCTGATCACATTTTGTAGTCCAACTTACCCTAGTTTAGAACTTTAAGTGCTTACTCAATTGTATTTATTTTTTAATAAAATGTCAAGATTGTGATGATTTTAACAGCTCAATGCAGGGGTTCCTTTGGATCGCACCATTGCATCATTCACGTCATAAAAAAATTTAAAACTCCAATAAATGATACTGAAACATGGTTGGGAACAAAAGCGCCCAACAAAGCAAAGAGATGGGCTATGGGCCCGCATACTTGTTTTTCTAAAGTAACCCCTGCAATGTACTTACAAGTTTAAGTCCTTCTGACCCTAAATCATAGTTTACTGATTTGCAGTGGTACTAAAACTTGTGAGAAGAGCTCTTCTAATCAAATTATAAACAGTAAGCTTTTTAACAGCAGAAGGTAGTAATGATTTTAAGCCTCACAACCCCAAGAATTTCAGAGTTAGGTTTTTGCATTGATACTTACATGTACATTTTCAACAACCCAAAGAGGCCCCAGTTTCAAGTCTTAGCTCTAATTCAGCATGGCGAGAGTTAATAAAGAGTTAAATAATGTTCAATACAATAAAAACAGTAGTCAAACATATCTCAACAAGAATACTAATTAGATGACAAATGTAAGTATTAAGAGAAGATGTTTGATCCCTAACCTATAAATATTATATAACAACAGTCATTACAACCAAACAATGTAAAACACTTATCATACCATGATATGTACAAGCCCACAATCACATGGGAAATATTGCTTGTTATGGAGTCACTTTAATTATTACACTGGCATGGGAAACAATGTATCTTTTTCTTGTCAATCATTGGTATGTTTTAAGTGGTCCTGTCATTGCATAAATATGCATCTTGTTGGATAAAGTTATTTCCCTTGACAATTATTTGTTATGATTTTGGACTTAAAAATTGTAAACACTATTTGCTGTTGAAAACCTATCTTGTGGTAATTTGTTTCAAGTGATATATGAAATATCATTGCAAAACAATATCACTATAAAAACAACATCATAGCCATTAAAAATACTCTCACCAGAACATACATGTTTTTTTTTATTAAGCACTATGCGATACAAACTTGCTGTTTTTATGCTGAATGGGGAAGTCCAAAGGTCCTGGACCCTTTTCACAAAGCTATCGTAAGGCTAATACATCTTAATTTTCAACTCAGCACTCTCATAACAAGAGTGCTAAGATGAAAGTTAAGACATTTCATCCTCACTCCACCCCACCCCACTCCAAAATATTTTGCTCATCCCATACCCATACCCCTTATTTTGAATATCACATGTAATATTTGCTTACCTATCACCATCCTCCACTCTCTAAGACACTTGACAATACCTAATCTTGGATTTCCCCCAACGAAATCAAAATAAAGGAGCCATTTATCCTACATCTCATGTCGCACACATCTCACGCACACAATAAAATCTAACCTTGGACCCCCTACTCTTTTCCAAGTCCTTGATCTGTCCTTTTTAAAAATTACGCAATTCATAATAATTTATCTCTCTTAAATCTATAATGAATAGTATAAATACTTGAAGAGGGCATGTTGTTGCGTACACATGCATCTTGTTGGACAGAAAATGCTTCACATAATATTGTTAGCATACATTGTGTTGTTGTCATTATCTGCATGTTGATATACATGCTTGGTATTGATTGTTTTCTTAGTGTAGGGTTTAGGTGCAAGATTGTGAATGTGGGCACAACTGGCAATGCCACTTTGCATATGCCATGAATTAAGGCTTAAAATTGGGCTCAGCTTCTACTATTGACAATGAATTCTGTGATAATTTGTATGGAAGAGCTCCTTTCAAGAGATCGTTCATATAAGGTACCACAAAATAGGTTAGGAGGAGATCTTTAAAACGAACTACCCAGCTAGATTAGGTTTTCAACAGCCTTAGGATGAATGTAAGACAGTGATATTGACAAATCTACATGCGGAAACAACATACTGAAATCTACATAAGATGCCACCAGCACTCTGTCATTATAATGTCTGCATGTTCGTGTACATGGCTGATATTGATTGTTTTTATAGTAAAGGGCTAAGGTGCATGATTGTGAATTTTTCTACATGGTTATAGACAAGCAAAGGTTCTGTCAACAGTGTTTTTTGATGAAGAGTTGCAAGAAGTTATGTCGTGGCAGCAACAGTCAGGGGGGGGGGGGCAGCACTGGAAGTTTCCCTATGTTACATGTCCTGTCTGGAGAGAACTCCTATGAGCAGCTGGATAGTGCAGTGGTTCACATATTTATCTATAAACATGAGTTCAAATCCCACCCAAGAGCTCAGTGTCATGCTCTGAGTTAGAAAATATGGAGTAAGGACAGAGTGCAATACTGCACTATACTTATACTCTTGGTTAGCAGGTACCAGTGGAAACTCACAAGTTTCACTACATCACATAACCAAAGATTTTCTCCTGCAATAAACCATTCAACATGAGATAAATGAGTAATTGTTGGAAAATGTATTACAACCCAACTCACTGCCTCGCTAAATTACTCTTTCATTCAGTCACTCAGAGAAATGCTACTCGGATGTCGAAACCTCAGCGATTTCGCCTATCCTAATTAGAATATCACTAAAACAACGCTGCCAGATAGACCAGGTTAGCAGAGAAGAAAATATCTGCATCATGCGTGACAATAGTTAATGGAGGGAAGTCCATCAATTGGTTTTATTATCATCCCGGCATATAATGCAGGGGAATATAGCTAACGGTTCATCTTACTGTCCGTTCATTTGTTCATCTGTCTGTCCGTCTGTAATCATTTCTTGGCCGGAGCAGAACTCGAAAACCGTTCAATATTTTCCAACGAAACTTTCAGGTTAATTACTCAGCTGCTGAAGTGGTGCCTTTTGTTATTTGGGTATTTTATCATTCTTATTTTTCTCGGTTTCCATGAAAACAGTTTGGACTTTGTCATAAAAGAGGTGCATTTCGTTTCCGGAGCAAAACGTAAAAAACTAATTAATATTTGTCAGCGAAACTTTGCAGATATAACTAGTGCTGAAATAGTGCCTTTTGACAGTTAAGAGTTTTTTTATATTTTTATTGGTTACCATGGAAACAGTCTGAAAAATAAACAGATGTTGTTTTTTAAAGGAACTAAAAAACTGCTATGTATCGACAAATATCTTTTAGTGAACCTTTACAGATATATTAAACAGATATTTTAGTGGTTCTTTTTGCTGCTCTAGTAATTTGGTGATTTTTTTTTTTTTATTTCTATAAAAAACAGTCTAAAACCTTTTTAAAACTTTGTGGGAACTGGGGGGATATGTCATCTTCTGATGACTTTTGTTACTCTTGTCCTCTGTGAAAAAAAATCTTCTGTCCTTACCAAAAGGATTTTCAACAACTGATCTTTATCATTCTTATCTTTAATGGAAGAATATCTTACACTTGTTCAGCTTCACTGAAGGGAAATCTGACCAAACAGCACATGGTGGGTTCCCTTGAGTCTAAGGTATGACTTTATTGCTATGAACTAGTAATCTGGCCTTAAATGAGACATTCTCTCTTCCACCTTGGGTATGCAAGATGTTGAGGATTTACCTTTGTGTCCTGCTAGGGCTTTTGACAGTAACACTAGGCACCAGTTCTTCAAAAGGGTCTTCATTCCTCTTTCAGAAACAGCAAAATCAGAAATTTCTCGTACCACAGTTTCACAATGGTTGTGTGTTATTCATGTATTAGGGCCTATGCAGCTGAGAGGCTTCGACCTTCATATGTCTCCAATCTGTACAAGGTTCATGTTGTAGCTTCCACAATGGTCTTTCATGGCCATTGTTCTCTCAAGTCTATAATGCAGGGCTGTTTTGGTGAATTATTTTGGGAAAAACAAATTGTGGATGTGAAGGGAATATAGCAGTTTGGTTCCTCGGTAGTTGCTAAACAATTGACCCTCACCAGAAGATAGGATTAATCCTTCCCACTCTACTCCCTTCGGCATATGTTACTGATCAGAGTCTAGCCCTCTTTGTGTTTGGATCTTGTGCACCGTCTGATAAATGTTTCCACCACGGCAGTCTGTCAGATAATGGCTAAATAAATAGGAAATTTTTGAGTAAAATTATAATTTATTCTTAGCATGAACCATAATGTTTCATTCCACTCAACTGACCCCCGGACACATAGACTAATACGCTGTTTGCTTGTCACAGAGAAGTGAGTGCACATGACTTAAGATAGGAAGTGACATTACAGTCGACCAAGGGCAGGTAATCACGCATGGTTCAAGGGTAGTACTTGCCTGTTTACTTTTGCAACCATGCAGGATCAGGAGATAACTTCCTTCCTTCTCTATATGTATGGTTTAGGTTAAGTATACATTACAATTTTACTCAAACAATTCATATTTGACTTTTATCAATCTAACTCTTAATTGAAGAAATCTGAACATTTCATTTTAATGTCTCAAGTTTTATCTAAATAGGCTGTTAAAAATTGTGATAAATTGTTTGAAAGGGCTTATGTTTGAGCTCATTCAAACAAACGATCACAGGATACGTTTTAAACAGCACTATTTAGTCACAATTTTAGTCCTACTAAAATCATTTTGGCACCCTAGGGGTTAAATGAAGACAAACATTTTGTTTATGAATGCACAATAACACACTTATTCTTCTTTTATGGTTTAGGGAGATAACAATCACCAAAAGGATTATTTGGTTCAGAAAATAAACATTCTAACTCTTGTTTATTGAAAGTAGTTGTGAAAAATAATATATCACTCGAAATAAGTATCGCTTTGTAAGATTTGGGAGTTTAAGAATGTATTGAATGCAAAGTTTAAAAAGAAAGTTCCCCAAAAACAAATGTGCTCCCTCACAAAGAGGAAAATTGTTCTCTTTCAGAACTAAGAGTTGTGTATAAATAACCAAAAGCATCATTATGTTGTGAATTTTTCAAATTGTAGATGAAAGGCAAAGAGATAATAATATTTTAATGTTTTGCAAGTAAGAATTGTTCATAAAAGCAAAGTTGATAAGAACAAGGATTGTAATCGCATTCTGTAATAACATCTGTGGTTTTGTACCAAGTGATATTGATTGATTATTCATGAAAACTTTTAGTGTTGTGTTGCAGATTATACCATGCCCTGAGGCCATGAGTTTGGTTTACAAATGGTGAAATTGTTGGAAAGTGTACAGTCTACAACACCTGTCTTATTTGTAAACCAAACTTTATAGTAAAGTGTTGTTTGTTGGCAAACTCAAAACATTAAAACATTACATTTTTCATGTTGGAGACCCTTAAAGTTGCACTACCATGCATCTGCACTGAACCAATTGCTCTGGTTTACAGAAGACCAAGTTATTGTGAACTGTGCTCAAATACTGACTGACTACTGTTTAAAAGAAATCGCTTACATTGATGTTTACATGTAAAAATTAATTGAACAACACCCATAATTTCTCAGACAGATCAACTGTAATGAACTTTTGCTTAAAATGTGTTAAAACTTTCACATAATTTAGTAGTAAAAAAGGGTTCAGCCAAGAGTACAAGGACTTAATCTAGTTTATTATACTCCGCCACAAAGTGGATGGGGGATAATATTGGTTTGAGCTCCGTCTATCTGAAATAATGATGAATCGTTATCTTAGAAACTATTACAGATTTTTAATATATTTTAAATTGTGTAATGCTTTTTGACGGAGTTATGGCTCTTGTTATGTTCTATTTGCCTTGGTGCAATTTTCTTTAATTAGACCAATTTTGTAGAAACTGTTATATATAGAAAACCAAATTTGGTATGAGCCTTTAGGACATGGATACCTAGATAAAGTTCTAAAATGGGAATGGTGTTTTGATTTATTACAGACTTGTGGGCTTTGTTATTTTATTTCAAATT